>RJWM01010658.1:0-62537 GCA_004363535.1 Dasyprocta punctata
AAAAAAAAAAAAAAAAAAAAAAAAAAAAAAAAAAAAAAAAAAAAAAAAAAAAAAAAAAAAAAAAAAAAAAAAAAAAAAAAAAAAAATTTAGAGGGGCAGACAGGGAGAGCACAAAGATTAATGAAAATGAAATAGATCTAAAATAGTCATTGAAAAAGTTGACAAGAATTTGACCATATACACATAGATTTATCAGATACTAATATTACCAAGACTTGACTGAGGTTGGCAATAATATATTTATAGTGGAGTCATGGTGTTATATGATTTTTTTTTCAGGGAAATATGCTATTTCCTAGCAATAGTTTCATAGTTTTAAATTTGTCCCAGTTAGAAGAACTTAAGGCCAAAGGGGATAAAAAGAGTTACCATTTGTGAAAGGTTTAACTGTAATGATAGATCAATTTTAGCGGTATACAAAGGTGGGTAGAAGCAAAATAAAATCCTATGGACACTAATTTAAATAGATGCCAAACAGTAGACCTGATTATTTGTGATGTAGCTCTTTCAGCAAGATAAGTAAATAAACTTGAATCTAGGAATATGAGGTCAGAGTATTAAATTCGGTGATTTTTAAAGTAAAATTATCTCAAGTTTAACACAAGCAGCTAGAAATAATATTTAGCAATGAATTCGAAACTACGAAGAAAAACACTGATTATAAACATTCTGGCAGGAAAAAAAAAAGAAATGAGTTAGAGTTGAAAGAAAGACAGTGAAAAGAATTTGGACAAGATGGTATAGCTGTCAATGAATATTAGAGCAAGATCATCTTGTTCCTTGCATATCGATCAATGGCAAGATTGAGTATTGAGGTACTGCCCCAAACTGAGAGCCCCTGTTGAGGCACAGCACGGGATGCTCTACTCTATTCGCACAGTGTTCCACACATCACCAAATAACATCCCTCCTTGGATGACTTGGGCCATCTCAATGAGATCAGCAGCCTTCACAGAAAAAGCCAGAGAGCACAATGTTAAATGAGAGTAGTACCACATGACAAAAGGCCCTAAGTTTGGCTTCAAAGCTTGTCTTTGTCATTTGAGGAGTTTGGGCACAGTTGTTTCCTTCTTTCTCCCCACCTCAAGACATACAAACACTTGACTTGATTACTTTGATCCTGGCTTTATGGACCTTCCTCCTCTCGCCTTCCACAAGCCTAAAAGCAGACCTCAGTGCTAGTAACTCTACCGTCTACTGTGCCCAGAGACACCAAAAGATGACAACCCATTTAGATTCTCATTCTCCTTGGGTCTTGCTGGTGACTGGTGGCTAATCCGTCAAAACAATGTATGCACAGGTGCATGTGGTTGGAGGAAAGACAGAGCATTGTGATGTCCTTGAGACCAAGGCTTAACTCAGGTTATCAGATGTTTAGTCTAAAGAAATGATTAATGGTATAACTTTCAAGTGTTCTGTGAGATAGTGTTGAGGAATCTGTTACAGAAAGACTTTCAAATGTCTTAAGTTCATTCTTTCATTTACCTGACATCTGAGTCAATTATATTCCAGGCATTTCCCTATGGTCTGACCATAAGAAATGGCTAGACAAGTGCCCCATGCTTCAGATAATTTATACTCTGAAAAGAAAGTAAACATGTAAACAAAAATATAGGGTAATAGATACCATAGCAGAAATCTGTGAATATACAAAAGAAGCATAAAAAAGAAAGTGGTAATCCAAATTCCCTTATTTCTTCTGGGAACTTGTTCCAATAATGACCTCTTCTATTTCTTTTATGTTTCTTCTCTACTGTTCCTTTCTACTCATCCTACAATGCATTTCATTTTTACTAAAAAAAAAAAAAAAAAAAAAAAAAAAAAACAGAATAAAACAGATCCTGTCATTAACTGTAGACATTCTTTCATTTCTCTATTTTTCTTTTAGCATTCTGACCAACATATTCTTACCTTTGGTTGTATATTAAAGCCACTTCAGGGAGCTCTAAAAAATAAAGATGCCTGGTCCCCAAACCCCATGAAGATTCTGATTTAATTGATTCAGAAGTGAACATGAGGATTTGGTTTTTATTAGTACATGTTTTCAGTACATAATGATTACAAGCATCATGGGGAGTTTGTTCCTGAGGTACACATTAAATTCATTTTTTGTCCCTCTCCACTGTCCCTCTCTGCCTGCTGCAGCTCCTCTTCCTTCCCCATTTTCCAAAACTCTATTTTCATTTTTTTTCAACTTTTAAAAAAAAATCTGTCTTCCTTGTCTTCCTTCCTCGTCTTCCTTCCTCCTTCCCCAATCACTTGTTCTCCTTCTCAACTGAGAAATATCTTCTTGCTTCCTAATATCTGTCTTTTATCTATCTATCTCTCTATCTATATATCTATCTGATATCTATCCTCATTACTTTGTTTCTTGTATTAAATAAACAATGCAATATTTAAACTTATGCATCTGATTTATTTCACTTGATGTTATAGTCTTGAGATGCATCCACTTACCTAAAAATGTTACAAGTTTATCCTCTTTATAGATTTTTTTGAGTCATCTTGAGTATATTCAATTATACCAAAAATGAGAGCCTCTGTTCCAAAGGATGGCAAGATAGTGTACTCTGTATATAGAATGACACGCTAAGCACTCAATAAGTGGTAGCTATTATTTCATTAATCAATGAACATTAGTGTGCTTTTTGTGCTCAGATATCACAAAACATTTAACAAACTACAGAGTAGACATATTTGCCTGGCTGAATTTGGAATGGTTTCATAATTACTGGCTGCTCCAAATCTGTTTCATCCTCAAAATGTTGACATCTAAAAGACAAGACTTTTGGCACTCAGTTAATCCATCCATAAAATGGGAAAAATTATTTTTTCTAAAATCTCTGGATTGGTGAGAGGAGTAATTAATTCATGTCTGTGAAATGCTTTGTAGAGGAGGAAAAAACTACAAGAGCTGAGGACTATGTCTCCTGGAAGCATCTGTGATTTGCAGAGACATTTATAGCCAGATTAGTCAATGAACCCTGCAGTTTGGAGTCTAGCCCTTACCCCCAAGCTGTAGGTACAGATTGTTACTAAACTCATTGGATTACATTAAGTTCCTGGTAAAATCACTACAAAGTAGTTGCTGTTGAAAATGTCCAGGGCATTTGCTCTTTATCATCCAAGTCCTACATATTCTCAGAATGATACTTGCCATATTTTCTCCCAGGAAGGAAAGTGAGAGGTAGAATTGAGAAACAGGACAAGGGGAGCCCCATCCCCTGAACCTTTTAACTGGATGATGTTTCTTAACAGTTAGATTGAATCTTTACCTATTTTCCTAGAGTTCTTCCTAGTGACTACTTTGTTGCCCCCATATAAGTAATATTTAATGTTTCCTAATTTTGCCATTGAGTTCCAAAGTCTTTGTAAGAACAGTGAATTAGAAAGGATTGCACCTGGCATTTGCAGAGTGAAGCAAGAGAATGTTAGAAGCGAGAAAGCAGAGCGGGAGTCTGCTTCCTTTCTTTTGGCAAAAAACCTGCTATAGAAACTAATGTAGATGAGGGGGCACTGAGCCATATATAAGTGAATAATTATCTACTGTTACAGGCCTTATTATCTCTCCAAATGTTTGCTAAAATTCTGTTGGGCAACCATCTGGACCTAGAGATTTACCCGTGGATAAAGATTGGATCGTTGTTTTATCTTGAGATGGGAAAATTCCTTTCTCTAATTCTTTTCTGTCATCTTCTGTTAAATAATTTAACTGAACATCTCTTAGATAGCTCTCTGTGCGTCCTCGGAGTAAGTGGATTTCGTGTGATACACTCATATAAAATATTCTTTGAAAGTTTTTTTTTTCCTTTCTCCCCCAGCAGAGAATCCAAGGACAGTTTGCCATCTGTTGTAAGAATTTCATTAATGCACCTATTTTCTCTACTGCTTTGCAAGAGCGGTCAGTCCAAGTAATTTGTAGACTTCTCCGATTTGGGCAGGATTTGCTGCCCAGAAACCTCACCTCGTCACGACCAAGTCCCTGCTCTCTCATTACGACTTTCTCTCAGGTGGCTTTGTTAGCTTGGAACAACAAAGCCTGTGTCCCAAAGCCTGGCTGGGTATCAATAATTTAACAACATGTCATAGACAACAGTGAACCATGCTGGTAGGGTTGAAATATTCCTAGGGCTCGCCATCTATTATGCTGGGCTTTCTTAGTGTGCAGTGAATGGAGCACAGGTGGGCCCAGCATTTTCCCGATTCAGAAACTTAACAAGATAAGATAATGGCACAGGGGAAGGGTGATTTGCATTACAAATGCTATACCAGAGGGTTCCTTTTGGATAGTCTTTAAATTAAGAACTCTTCTAAGGTATTTAAATAGGACCTACAGGAAAACACTCTCAAAAAAGAACTGCCTTATTCAGACACAGTGGCCCTCTTTTAGACTTGACTAGTCAAAATTCTGTACAAAATATTTGAAACATGACAACAACAAAAACAGAATTTTTCCTTCAAATTTTTCCCAGGCTGGTACACTCATGTGAAACTCAGTTGGATCCATCTGATCTGACCTGCCTGACCCCAAGAACTGACTTTCTAGTGTAATAACAAGAACTGGTTCCTCTCCACAGAGGAATCTGTCCAGAAAAATGTCCAGGAACCCAAAGTATTAGAAGACAGTGTAAAATATTCTGTTCTAATGATTGCATTTGGGAGATGGGAGAAGGCTTTGACAGGACAGATGCGCAGCACACAACTTGATAGGTATAGGTCCTTCCCGTCTGCCCTCCCTAACATGGTGCCCAGGTTTCCATCTCTAGTCTCCCTCCTGCTGGAATCTGCCCTCATTCCTTCCACTTAAATTATGGAAAGAATTCTGTCCTGCTCAATCCAGCTTCTACCTCTCTACTGATTGATCACCTCTTTGCTCTAGGAAGAAAGAGCCCTCCAATTATCAGAAATCTCTACTTTACACCACTTACTTTTTTTCCTTTATAAATAGTTAGATTTTCTAAAATTTGATTTAAACTGCACTGCCTTCATTAGGGAAGTTTACTCCCTTTGAAACTGAAATGATGTGAAATAACAAATAGACATGTCCTAAGTTTGAAGCAAGACATATTCAATATAAAAATGCAGAACAGTTTGAACAGGGAACAATTATAACACATCCATAAAAAATATAGGATCATTGCATAGAATTATTTCTTACATTTTTCTGAGCCAGCAATGCTATTTGGCTTAGGTCAAGGGAGAGTGCTGGTGAGCTTCAATTCCCCATCTTAAAATGGATGAGAGTTGGCTCTCTGATCATAGTGCTCACCACACTTAAAGCATTGTGATTCACTGATGAATTGTTTTAAAAAGGGTTTGGAACTTAAGAGAACGATGTGAGGGATCTGGGTTCAGATGTCAGATTTAAAAGAACCTGTGCTGGAGTTGTAGTTCAGTGTTAGAGATCTTGCCTAGCACAAGACCCTGGACTCAATCTCCAGCACTCAAAGCAAAGCAAAGCAAAGCAAAGCAAAACAAAGCAAAGCAAAACAAAACAAAACAACTGCTTTTGTTCCTAGGACTTACCTGGAACTTCCCTTTGGTCATTGTCATTTTGGTCCAGGGCCACTTTACTGTCAGGTAGAACAGTTTTCTTGCTGTCCTCCTTGCCTTTTTCTCTTTTTAGGTCTCTTGGATGCTCTCATGACAGAAATCTGCTTAAGATATTTCACCCTTCCCATTAATATTCTTGCTCAAAAAGACCCAGGGTTCCTTGTTTTTCTGTATCAGTTAAAATAAGAGAGATGCCATATAACTTATTATTCAAATCAGGACATAGCTGCATACCAAAAAAAAAAAAAAAGCACTTTTAATATTTAGGTCAAGAGCATAGATACAAATGGAGACTGGAGAATGCCTCAGGTAAACAGAGGTAAATGGTCACCTTAGATAAAGGCTCTTTACATTTTTTGAGATTTTATGCATGCAATTACATCCAATACCACATGTCAATCTAACCTTATTCTAAATTTTGGAATACTACTGTTGCTACAAAAATAATAACAGTAATGGGAAGTATAATGCTAGGAATTACTCACTTTTTTTTCTGTATAGCAAGCCTCTACCTCACTAACACTATATTTGTCTTACTCATCACAATTTTCTTGTGCAATTGGTACATTATTATTGTCATTTTAGAAATGTGCAAGTTGCCACAAAGAAAAACATTTAAATACTTGGCCAAAGTTGCTCAGTTAAAAAGTGGCAGAACTATAGTTTAATCCCAGGATTGTTTGACTCAAGCCTTACTATGGATTTGGCCAATATCAGCGCCTTTCATTTCTGAAACACATGAAGAATTTTCAGAATTGTGAGTGATGGAATATTCTCCTATTGTGAATATTGTCTCAGCTGTATTGCTTAATGGCATGTGTGAAAGCCAATATTAGTATTACCCTGCTTCTTCCCAATGCTGCCTCTTGGCTTATGATGTTGTCTCTGAATTTATCAACCCGCTATGTTCCCCATGTCTATCCATAGTGGATCCATCTGGCAAAACCCAGTTTAATTTCACACTTCCTATGAAATCATATCTGAACATTCAATTGACATTAATCCCTCCCACCTGTATCCTTCTAACCTAATTATCCAAAGTATACTACACAAATTAGCACTAGATCATAAATTCTCTTTTCAGTTCACTCATTTTCACTTTATGCTTCTCTCTCAACCTGGGCACAAACTCATCAAAGTTAGGGAAATTTTAAATATAATGTAACAATATTTGTCCTCACTAATTTGTGGACAAATTATTTGAGATTTTGTTTTTGAGTGTTTTTTTTTTTAGCAAATGCAGGAAACAAGAGGTTAATTAGTTTATCCACAATTATTGCCTCAAAAAAGACTCCAAATTTTAATATTGTTTTATGATTTAAAAATAGTAAGGAAGAGGAAGCAAAGAAATACCGTGTATAGATGCAAGTTCCCTGTGATGAATGTGATCATTATGTATATCTAAACTGTACCATTAAAATTAATAAAAATTTAAAAAAATAATAATAGAAAGAAAGCTAAAAGATGGAGGGAAAGAAAAGAGAGAAGGGGCTGAAAAAATCAATTGAGATGTGTTGTTATATAGATATCCCAACTCCCCATGAAGAATGCAATCATGATGGCTGCACACATGCATTAGTACATACAAAAAATTTTAGAAATGGGACATTTTTGTAGCATTATCAAGTGACGCTTAAATCAAGACTTATTTTAAATGAATGGAGACAGAGTGGAACTATGGTGCTAGGGTAAGATACTTTTGTCTTTTAAGTAAATATTTCCAGCTGGTGGAGTGGTCTCATCCTGTGAAGAGGAAAAGTAACCTTTCACACGTTCCTCACACCGCAGTAGGAAAAACACATTGTCCTGCCACCTGGACAAGAAAAGCCAATAAAAGTAGCAGCTGCTTCCTTGTCTCATGTTAAGGAAAAATTGGTTTAAGGAGACAAAGGAAGAAGCCGGCCTCAAAAAGTGGTTTTGGTTGCACCACCCTAGCCATGAGACATTGAAATTCCCTAGGCAGCTGGAGGATTCTCTTACCATCAGTTTTGCTCTGGTTCCCTTATTTTTTTTTTTTTTACCTATTAAATTTATATGACTTTTCTTGAGAGGGCCTAGTTTAATAGGTACTGGACCACTACTTTCTAAACATCTTCAGAAGGCCATGAGGGGAAATGACCAGAGAAAAATATTAGAAGATACTCAAGAACACTACAAATTCAGGATATTATGGTCACTAATAGACGAAAAGATTCCTACACTGGTAAGAATCATGCAGTCTCTTTGATAAACATTTCTTTGAGTTACTCTTCAGGGCCAACTCAGTGATAAACTTAAAAATGTAGCCAAGCTAATTTCTCCTTTGCCTTTTTTTTCTTGGAACATTTACAATACTTAAGTCCTTATGCTCTTTTTGAATCTTTCACTAGCTGTCACTTTTCATAATAATTAAGTGATAACAAACACACAAACATGCAATAAATATTTTTATTGGTTACCATTTTGATCCTTTATGCCTTGAGTTTGACTATAATTTTTTTTTTTTTTACTTTTATTAGTACACAATTGCAGTACATAATGATTACACTGTTTGGTACACGTACATAATACATTTCAATTCTTATTTTCCCCTTATTTCCATCCCCTTTTATTTTTCCAGAATCAAATTCATTTCCTTATCTTATTAGACCTTATAAAGTTAATTATCACATACACAGATAAAAAGCCTCATTTCCTTATCTTATAAGACCTTATAAAGTTAATTGTCACATATACAGATTAAAAGCCTAATTATCACATATACGGATTAAAAACCAAAGAACATATAAAACATGAAGGACAATTATAATAAGTCCAGGGACACTTCTAGGTACATATCACTGGATTATAATACCTTTTTTCTTTCTCTTTTTTCCTATTATCCTTTATTTCATACTGTATGTATAAATGCTACTTTTTATCATGACTTCAAAGAGTCAAAGAAACCATACCTGAAGTTGTTGATCAATTTGCCCAGAGACACTATGCTAGATCAATGACAGAACTGGCATATATATATGTATATATATTTTGTTTTGTTTTGTTTTGTTTTTTTTTTTGTTTGTTTGTTTGTTTGTTTTGCGGCACTGGGGATTGAACTCACAACCTTGCGCCTGTCAGACAGGCGCTTAAGTTACTGAGCCAAACTCCTGGCCCTAGAACTGGCATATAAAGCTAGTCAGGTCCACCTGAGTCCTGTGTCTCTGCAGCCACACCCCAGAGTATGCCCATTCATTCATGTGGTTATCTTTCTGTTAAGAAGGTTTCCAGAAATCTGTTGATGCTGAAATTACTACAGGCATACCTGATCTCTCTCCCAAGGTTGTTAATAACCATTCAAGAAAATTCGAGTCAAAACACTACATGTGTGTCTAGTGGAATATTATTCCTATGGTAGATACAACTTTTTCTCTTTGTAAGAAACCACTCTTTAAAATTGGCCTGAGAATTATTCTAGAATAATTTTAACCTCTGTTACAGAAATAGAGTGATAGGAACTCTTCATAGCTGCTCGAAAACTCAAGAGATTGAATTCACTCTATCTCTGTATTTGTATTCAAATCCTGATTTTATGAGTTCTTTGTGTAGCTTTATTCCACATAGACACTAACCACTCCTTTAATTTATTAAATAAAAGAGTATGGTCCAAGACTCATGCTTTTCTTTATGTAATCTCAAATTCTAACCCAGTTGTCCATCCTCCTTTCTAATATACCATCCTTAAGTAACTCATAGATCCGAGCTAAGTCTTATATTTGTTTGCTATGCTGCTCTTTGGTTAATGTGTTTATGTGTTGTTTTCTCTCAAAATATGGAACATGAAATTCTTTAAAGTGATCATGTATAAATCCCCATCTATGAGTGACTGGCATATCCAATGTGTTTAAATACAGAGACACACATGCACATTCACAATATTTATGTTGTATTTTACCTTAAAAAATACTTTTCCTGTTGAAAAACTTTAGTTTTTTATTAGTTCAGTTAAAATGTATATGCTTAGTGCAATTCAAAATTTTAACTTGACAAATCTGTTCGTAACGAGAAACAACAGATGTTGGAGGGACTGTCTCAGGTGTATCACCTTCCTTAGAACAAGTTGTCCATTTAAGCAGAGAAGTTCGGGAGGGGGATCTAATTCCATCAGCAAATTAGTCAGAGTTATTCAAGAAGTTTGAGGACTGTAGACCAAGAAAAGCAAAGGTGATGGTGGTCCTCACACGGGTCACCATCACCTGTAAGACCAGTCTGCTCAGAAGGCCCCTTTTGGGATGGTGTAACTGAGTATTTACCCTGATGGTTAAACTAGGTCTTTCAGGTTCATTATGGGTTCCTCAAACTAAAATTGATTTATTTAAGTAAAGAGAAAGATGATATTTTTAAAACTTTATATGGATACAATATTTCAATTATTATAACTTTATTGCCCATTTTTGATACAAAATGATACTGAATATCATTTTATTTCAAGTATATTACCTTGTTCATATAGAATTATGTTCATTTCTATGAACACATTCTATAAAATGTGGTCTAGGATAATACAGTCATTAGTAACCTCTGGAAAACCTGGGATACTACACCTGGTAAATTTACCTGTTCTCATTTATATTCATGAACCCAAGTTTGATACTGTGGATTTCTTCCATTGCTAGATAAGCAGTTAAAGATAAGGAAAGGTTTATAACCAGACTCATGGCAAGTTTTACAGTAAGAACAGATGAAAGAAAGAGAGATGTAATTTTGAATTTTTAATGTGAAAATTCTCAACTAAGAACTATCAATAATATAACTAAATATGCTAGTATTTTAAAATATATTTCAAAAAATAAATTAAATATACAACGTAGTACCTTTCTTTCTAATTCCTGAAGCATTTTCAGCTAGTATTGCTTTGTGTATACATTTTATTTTAAATTCAGAAAAGACCTAGGCATATCTTCCTACATACTGAAAAATTATTTTATGATATTGCAGTGATGGTGGATCTTCAGAAACAATCAGCTCTCTCATCCATGTGTTCTGCATCCTAGGATTGAACAAACTGTTAATAGAAACTTCTAGCCAAAAAAATTGCATCTGTACAGGACGTGCACAGGTATTTTCATCTCATAATTTCCTAAATGATACAATACATGAGCTACTTACATTGTATTTTATTACTATATAAGTTAACACTGATTCAAAGTCTATGGGAGGACATTCCAGGTTAGATTAAATATTTTATATAAAGGATTTGGGGATCTATGAGTTCTGGTATCTACAGATAGGCCAGGAGCCTATATTCCAAGGTTACTATGGGATGACTAGAAACTGTCATGTATTCATTTATAGCAGTAAGTAATAAATCAGATACTTTCCAGTTATTAAAAATGGCAGGAGACTAGCAAACCCCTAGGGGGAGAAAGCATTTATATAAAATATATAGAGTCTGCCCAAAAATGTATACAGACTTCAGGGAAAGAAAGACAGTATGATGTTTTTTCAACAGATGGTGTTACCCTCGTACGGTAGACTCTAGAGGATGTCGTATACCCCAGAGAATCCACTACACTGTTGGTCTTTAGAGAAGAAATTGGAAGTGCATCTGCAGCAATCTCAATAAACAAGGTTACACAAACAGAAGCGTGCAGTACTAGCAAATGACTAGAAGTCAATGACCACTACTTTGAGCACCTCTTGTAATTGTAGCTGTCAAAGGTAACTTGTATTATCATGATGCCTCAATAAGTTTAGCATTAAAATATTTATACAAGTTTTTACTTTTCTAAAATGTGTATACGTTTTTGGGTGAACTCTGTATTTCATGGAGCTTCTATTTCTTTCTAATTTCAGATTCTTTATTATTTTTTTTTGCAAGAGATTGGAAAGAGAAATGATCACTGTTTTTATGCTAGTGTTTCTTTCCTCCTCAAACATTTAACCTTCTCACTCCCTACTCCGCTGTTGACTTTATCTTTAATTTCAGAGAGAAAAAAGAGAAACAAGGAGAGAACAGCTATTCTCATTTCCCACCATCAAAAGTCACCACATATCTGCGTTCCCATCTTACAATGATTTACTTCTGTTTTAGTGAATGAATCTGTTCTACTTACATTGAAAACTAAGTATTTTTCTTCCTGAATGTACCCTCTCATCTCTAAAATACTCAAAAATCTTCGTTGCTTCAATGTTACTTTTCTCTCATTGCCACTTATCAGTCACTCTGTGCCATTTATTGTCCCTAGTCTATATTATGGATGAAATATCACTGGAGTTGACATTTTTCTTCCTTCCACCTTGACTTCATACAAGCCCCTAATGCTTGTTGTAGGAAAACTCCCAATAAGACTACTGCAGACACATTTTTTCTATTTCCCAACTCCAGTTCAGTTTTGAAGCCATTCCAACCAAACTTTATCTCATCACTTCAAAGGCATTGTTCCGGTAAAGTCACCCCAAACCTCCAAAACTCTGAATCCATCATTCAGTTCTCAGTTCTAATCTTTCTTCACTCTGGAATTATACTTGGTATAATCACTCCCTTCTCCTTGACACACCTTATTCACTTGGTTTTAGGGGAACTTTGCCTTCCTGTATACCTCTGGTCCCACTGCCTGCTTTCCCAGTTCCATTGGCTGGTTTGTTCATTCTCTTCCCAAGCTAGGACCAGGTCTTTCTCCTCTCTGTCCTCCCCTTTTCTTCTTGTTTCTTCCCTTCCCTTCTCTTCTCTACAATCACTGTCTGCCTGGCGCTATCCAACTGGTTCTTGACTTTAAGCACCAACTGTTCATGGTTCACACTCACATCTCTAGCACAGGCCTTTCCCTTCCATTCTGGAGTTAAATGGTTAATAAATATCAAGCTAAATGTAGTAGAATACAAAATCCCTGAGGCCTGTTTTTGCTGTTTCACACTGTCTAAATCTATTTTTTCTTCATCTTCTTAAGCAGTCCCACAATCCATGACAGTCATTCTTGATTTACTTCCTTACGTCACATTGCTGTTCCTAAAGAGATTTTGTGATTATTTGTTTCTTTTCTTCTTTCTAGTTCATAAACCTAATTACATCATGATATTTCTTCTAGTTCATTCACCATTGTATCCCTGAATAGGGACTAATACCTGTTACCTGATAGTAGATACTAGTTTTTAAAAAATGATTTAGTGAATGCAGTTTCTTCTCATCTATGAACAGCTTTGTTTCATGGGTTGTAATTTAATATCATTCTGCTTAAAATTTTTGAGGAACAGTCACTTTCACTCAGCAGCACTTCCTATGTGAAATCTTCTCTGAAATCCTCAGGCAAAGATTTTTATACAGGATCCTCCACCTGGTACCTGGTACTTATTACTTATTGTCTGTTTGTTAGACATTTTTTGCTTTGGAATCACTTGGATTTTCCATTAAACAGAATTTTTAAGGGCGATCAAATATATACATCATTTTCAGAAGAGAGATAGATGAGAGTATACTGAGAAAAAATATAAAAAAGGAGGATTTTCTTTGTAATTTGTTATTTATATACTATCTTACTTAATAGTCATAATAGCATGATAAAGTCATTACAATCTTCAGTTTATAAAGTAAGGAAACCAACTCTTGATAAACAAGGAAACAATTTTTCAAAAAAAATATTAATACAGCAAATTTTCACACTTTAATTTGTCTCTTTTCCTGGCCCCATTGTTTATTTCAATATGTATTCAATAAATAAGTGAAATAGTGAGTAAGTGAAATTTTTCAGGCTACAATCAGAATTATTTTGTTTTTGTTTTTTTGCTGTTTATTTCTTCTATTCAATATCAAAAATGGGAAAAAAGGTGCAAAGCAAAAGTTTTATGTTTTTTGCACTGTGAGATTTTGTAATAAAATTTTCTAATTTATGTCTATGGAAATTCCTTCATCTATTGATCAATTTCTTTTTCTTCAGAGGATGAGACACATTACTAATTTTCAAAGTGAATCAGGGTGATAAGTACATCTGGATGGAATATAACAGGGTTCTTTTTAAAATCGTTACTTTCTTTAACTTATACCTTGGAAACTGTGTAGTAACTTTCTGAATTTGAGATATCTAAAGTGCAATTCCCAATGGCATGAATTTTTTCCTTTGAAAAGCATATTCTGAACTAATTTATTGGAAATAGAAGAGTATATTTCTTCTTCATAAAAGTTAAAAACATATTAGTGATAAAACCATATGTGCATTCCACAGGATATTGGAACAAAAACAGAACTGCTTTGAAAGTGAAAAAAAATCAGACACATGATGTGTAAAATTTATACAAAGAGCTAGGAGGATGGTATATGGCTGTAATCCTAGCACTTGGGAGGCTAATGAAGGAAGATCACTGTGAGTCCAAGGCCAGTCTGGGCTTCATAGTGAGTTCAAGGCCAGCCTGAACTGCATAGTGCAACCCTGACTCAAATAAAAGACAAAAAATTTATAAAACATAGACAGTCTATTCAAAGCATAGAAGAAGAGCATACTTAAATGACATATCATCCCAATATTTTGCTATATAAATATTTTCAATCAATTTTTTGTCAAAACATCTGTCAACTCTACATCTCTCCCTGTCTTCTGAGTTTTCTCTGGCTCATCCAGTTATCCTTACATTTTCTTGGTTATCCATCCGAGTTCTAATTTTGCTCATTTACAATAATCATGTGCAGGTCATGTACATAGAACAATTCCCCACGAAATATGTGATCATTATGTACTGCAAACAAGTACTAATAAAAAATAAAAAATTAAAAAAGACAATCATTTGTGTTATCCTAACAAATTTGGACTTTCTGCTATAGAAAAATTAAAATTATTTGGGGATAAATGTTATTTGCAGTGAAAGTATATCACAGTTCTGTCTTCTGTAAGTTTTGAATCAAACTGCGAAAAAATACAGGAATCAAGAAGATGAACCAATGTCTACTCTATATGTGATAAAAATTGGGTCACAGAATGTGGCTCTGATGGATGAACATAATCAGGCTTCTCAGTACTTTCCTTTCTACTCAAAAGCACGCAACAACTCACCCTAGGGAGAATTTGTGTCTTCAGGATTCCATTTGCCTGCTATTACTGTCCCTCACAATGTTTTATTTATTCATTCATCTATACAACAAGTATTGAGCACCTATTCTGTGCCAGATTCCAGGTGGTACAGTGAAGCAAATAAAATAACTCCACTTCATGTTTCTCCATGCAAGATAGTCAAAGCTGCTGAGATGATACCAGCCCTCAGTTTGATCTTAAAAGTGAGGAGAGAGGAAGGTCTGAGGCAAAGGGCTTTCTACAAGTTTCATCAATCATCAAATCATCCCCTTCCCCTTCAAGGGGGATGTGAACAGGAGGATGTGGAGGAAAAAAGCTGGCAAGTTCTTAACATGTTGCTCTTTCCTGGGAAGACTAACCTGTCTTCACAAGGATGAAAGAATATGGTAAGCTTTGTGATTCGGACAGAGCATTCCATTGGCAGAATGAAGGAAAACGTAGAGAGGAATGCTTCGATAGACTTTTAAAAAAATCTTCTGAAACATGTTTGGGCACGTTGCCTTAATTCTGAATGAACAATGACTATAACATGAAGTCACTTCTGTCTAAAATTTAGTGTCATGATAAATATTAATAAAAATGGCATCTGTCCCCAATTTCCTTTGCATGATTGCCTCTGTGATAGAGGAGAATTTTTTCTAGGATTGTTAGAGAATGAGAATATATTGTTACATTAGCAGGCCACATCTTTACATTGCAATCACTTAAAAATATAACAGGAATAGTGAACAGAATTTACAGTGAGATTGTTAGCAGTGCTGACTTCCTTCCATGCTTTACGATATTTTATTGAAAATTAGTATAACTGCCAGGGATCCTGCAATTTTACTTATTCACAATAGATGCAGTTGCTTTTTTATTGTATGGCTCCTATGTATCTTAAATTATAAGAGTATTTTTAATAACTTGCTAAATCACTGATACAGCTTGGTATCATATTTATAAAGCATGAAGAATATTTTTACTCTGTAAAATACTTTTCTTTTTATTTTGGATAAATTTTTAAAAATAATTGACTTTGAGCTATTTAAGATTCAGAGAAAAAAAGCAGAAAATGCTTTCTATCAAGTCCCCACCACTTCTCTTAATTCTCGTATTATCATTTATTGATATAATTTCAATATAATTTATAAATCAATATTAATAAGCTGTTATTAACTTTAGCCCATAGTTAACATAAAAGTCTACTCTTTAACACTGTACATTCAGTGGGTTTTGACCAATGTATAATACAATGTATCCGCCATTTTAATAGCATAAACAACTGTCTATTACCCTTGATATTTCCTTTGAAACACTTGTTTGTCCTTCCTTCCCTCTAAAACCTGGCAATCACCGATCTTTTTACTGTGTCTGTAGTTTTGCCTTTTCTTCCATGTCATAAAGTCATCATTCTTTAGTATGTAGCCTTTTCAGATTGATTTCTTTCAATTAGCAATAACATTTAAGTTTCCTCTATGTCTTCTCATGGGTTTAATAGGTCGTTTCTTTTAATATTTTAGAGTATAGACACCTACAGGCTTAAATCCATTTACCTATGGAAATATACCAGGGATGCTTCCCAGTTTCAAAAATTATAAATTATGTATCAGTGTACAGGTTTTTGTCTAGACTTCTTTTCAACTTTTTTGAGAAAATAGATGTACTTTTTAAAGTTACAATTTTCATCTTACAGGCAAAGAAACTGAGGCCCAAGGAGGTTCAATACTACATGGGTCATTATGAGAACACAAGAGGCCAGAGCCCTGTTTTCTGGTTTCTGAGCCCTGTGTACTCTCTTTTACAGCAAGCTGCTCTCACAACGCTGGTCATTAGTGTGTGGCTGGGATTGTGATGGTGTCATGTCAGTGGAGCTAGAGCAACAAATTTAATGACACAGCTGGGAAAATTTAAAAGCCTGCCCTCGGCTGGGTCATAAGTGGAGGTTAATACAATGGTGTCATTACAGTCTTTCACCTGCCGCCCAAAACCACAGCACAGTTCAAGAGAATCAAAAAGGTTCCACTGGGGCTTGGCTCAGGTCTGAATGAGCAGCCAAGGTCAGAATGGAAATGTGGAACAGACAGGGAACTGTTGAGTCCAATGCAAAGTTCAAAACTGTTCAGTGAACCCCGTATGACGCAAAGTCTACCTTTGCTTGCCAATTAAAAGAAAGATACATTCCTTCTTGAGAGTTTAAATCAAGGCCCCATACTACTTCTTGGACTAAAGACTTGATGATTGAATGCAACTTGTTTCTAAATCAATCCTTTTCAAAGTAATGTGCTTGAAACAAAGATGTATTATCTGCTCGAACTGTTTTTTAAAAAATGTTCCCTTTGCTACTAAATATGACATTTCAAGGTCCCATCACACATACCTTGCACTCCCTACTGTGCACTATACCTTTAATTTCATAATATATGCAGTTTTAAATTCAACATTTATTTTTAACACCTATATTTTAATGAAACATGAAATATAAAATGAAACTCTAGTCTGCCTTGTATGAGCACGAAGAAAAATCCTAATTACCTGTTTCAAAAGTGTGAAGCGCTTTCTAATTTTCCACCAGCCAGTTTCCTTAGACAGCACTCAGTATTATAACTATTTATGCCAATTGTGCTATTTCATGCATAAAATTACCGCATTATTGTTGGAATAGATGCCAAAGAGATATCTAAGCAGGGTGCAATCACTTCACTTTCTATCAAATTGGGCTCCTGAAAGGTATCATAAATTTTATTAGAAGGCAAGGGGCTAATGGCAGCCAATCAGTGTTAATGCTGACAAAATTGCTGTATTTTACATTATAAAACCTCGATGATATTTTTGTCAAAGGGCCACCTTTTGTTTTATTAAAAATGCATCATGAAAACTATATTGTAATCACATAAAATACTTAGGAGAGCTGCCTGCCTTCCTCAGGATGCGGGGATGACATCCCTCTCGGGGTGCCCCGGCAGCGGTTTGTGAGGCAGCCTTTGCTCCTCACCACCTGATTAACAGTGGCATAAAATGAAGCAATGCAAAATGCATCCCCCGTTCTATGGGCACCGTAATTCAATTGCATGCAGCTTTATTCTCTCAGGACCCACTCTTTGGGAAACAAATATTAATGTTCCACTGTCCTCGGGCCCTTTATTGTGCTATAAAAAAATTGTTTTCGATTAACCTGCCAATTGAATCTGGAGAGCTGGGTGGTTTTTAAGACTCCCTTGCTTCTTCCTGAGGCCCCATAGTAAAGAGTGGCAGATTATGAGGATACTGGAAAAGGCAAAAGAAAGTTTGGTGCAGAGTTCCGGTCTTTTGAAATGGTACTGAGTTGTATTTTAGCAGAAGGAACAATACTTTTTTAGGAGTGGAAAGCTGATGTGTGTGATGTTGAGCAAATCGTTTAGTCACCTCTAGATCGGGATGTTTTGTTTCTGAAAGGACGGTATAAGTTGCAAGATCTCTAAGGCTCTCAGGCACTTTCCAGTTCTAAAAGTCCAACATGTGTAGTATACTAGACACACATGCACACACATACGCACATACACACATGCACACATGCACATAGATGGAGAAATAATTTCTTCTTGCCTTTGCTCTGACTAGCCACTTCTTATGTGAACTGGTATCAAAGAGAAATACTATTGCTAGCAGAACTGATAAACGTGAGTTAGCTATCTTGTCCTTTTGTTGTTGTTTTTTTTTTATTTTAAAGAGAAGAAAAATAGAAATAAAAGAAATAAAACAGACTTTCAAATCAGTCTAATAGGAAAGTAACGATAAGTAATACATTGTGCTCTATTATTTTGATAGTAGTTTCCCAGAGTACAAGATATAGGCATGAAATAATGTCCAGACAATATTAGCACAAATCTTCCTTTTCAATGTACTAAAGCAAACTAGTTGTATAACTATTTTAACTATCTTGTGTGTGTTTATTTATATTTTTTTCCTTTTTCTTTTCCTTCCTTGCCCTTTTCACCCATTAGTTTCTCTTTTTTTTTCCTTTAACAGTTTTTTTCTCAATTCACAATATCTATTGTACTTTTTGGATCTTATTTACTTGTTCAGCTTCTCACAGTAGCTAGACAATGAGATGTTTACATATATGGGCCTGATTTATTTCCCTTATGAGTATGGTCTCAATTTGCATCCATTTACCTATAAAAGTCTTGATGTTGCTGTTTTTTTCTAGGGAAAAAGTTCTAGGATAGTGTAGCTCTCTACAATCAGAAACTAGAAACAACAAAAATAAGGAGTCATTCAATGCTGTCTCAAACAGGCAGAAAAGTAGCACAAATGAGTTTGATATTTTCTAAGTTTTAACACCCACATCAAGAATAAGGTAGAGTTAAATGTGTTTCTTGTATCCAGCATATTGATGGATCTTGTTTCTTGATCCCACATTCATTCTTTTGTTTTGATTGATTTTATTCTGTTTTGTTTGGTTCGGTTTTATTATGTCTGATGATATGGATAGCTATTTTGAAGAAAACAAGAGACATTATGATAGCCATTGTTGATTTCTTATTATCTTCTTTTGAAGTCCTGTATCTCTTTAAGTGTTCTGTTCTGATTAGCTTTATTCTGTTTAGTTTTTTTTATTCACTTTAAAATAAAAAAAGGTTAAAGTAGACTTATGTGGTGTTGTATTTAGCTAGTTATAAACGCAAGGGAAAGGACTCATTTTCCAGTCTTTTGTATATTCTTACTGCTCAGCACTAAGCAGTCACTCAAAAGTTACTTTGGGACTCTGGTTATTACTAAGTGTTTGAATACGATGAGCCCATTGCTGACAAACATGATGGAGTATTCCTAGGAAGTTGTTCTTCAGAGGAAGCAAATTTGTTGTTGTTGTTTTTAATGTGGATTTGAATACAGGGTCTTGTGCATGCTAAATCAGCCTATAAGCTACCACTGAGTTACACCTGCACTTTATTTGAAAGTAAGGAGCATACTAATTAGATGTATTAGATACTAGGAAGGCACATGTATATAACTACATCTTTAATTTCTGTTCCCATATGTCACCATAAAACCATTTTTCAAAGCTGCATATTGTTTATTTCATTTTAGGTTAATAGTGATATTTGCTCATAGAACATTCATGTGTTATTTGTTCCTTGGTGTTACATCCCACTAGCTGGAACTAGTAATTGTATAACATCTTACAAGTATTCCTTAAACCTTAGGTATGTACCCTAACAAAATGCACATGTTTGTGTAAGTAAATATATACATGTTTGTATAAAACAAGTTATACATATTGTATACAATAGCAAATTAGCAAGTTTCTGAGCTAGTGACTATGATTATGTACTAACTGGAAAGGGCTGCCATACATGGTTGAGTCTGTTAGCCAAGGTTAGAGGCAATCTGTGAGTGGGGACTCACTACACTACGCACTTTGTGTATGAAACAGTCATCAACAGGCACTACCTCTTCATTCTTTGGAGGATATCACCCGTTCTCCTAGTTATGCAGCACATAGGGAAGGCATGTTTTTCAGTTCATAAAAAGGGGCCATAAATACACATGTTACTAAAAAAACAAGTGACTTTTAAAATCTAATGATAATTCCTTAATGTCGAATCTCAATGAATCTTTAATTCGATCAGTTTCTATATAGCAACTGCAGCAGCAATCTGAGAAATTGCACAACTTCTGAGAACAGCTTCTTCAGATCCTATATCCCACTGTCACCAAAGGAAACAATACTGTATTTCCATTCTCCAGCAAAGCAATTATTATTTGGATTTATTGAAGTGAAGATTGGAAGAAACTCACACAGCAATGCTCAGAAATTAATGAAACTGAGTTAAGAGAACAATAGGAATCCAGGCATGTACTCACCAGCTTGCAGTGCTTCGGACTGGCACACAGTTCTCATTAAATACACATACTGGCCCCATTCTCAGAAGGTGCTTTAATGACCTAAGGAATTGTTCCATTAGGATGTCTTTAATTATTCCCAGTTACTGTCACCTTTACACCCAGCCTCAGTAGTTTAAAAATAGCGTATGAGGGATCTGAAATGCATTAAATACAGCTGAGATATATTATTCAACCAGAATACAAGCATAATTCAAAGTTATGAATCCCTAACTATGAATATGACTGAATTGCCTCTTCTCTAAGGGGCTACAGTGAGTTGCTTAAAACTTCCAACGATACATCTTTTAAAAGGAAGTAGATATAGTTTGGGGCAATTCAAAGAGCTTAGAGCATGTTTGAAGCTGGATGTTGTCATTCATACCATCTCTATGCATTTACTTAAAATAGGCAGATAATGAAAGTGAAACATTTCTAACTGCTGTATTCACCTTGCAAGTGACATATCCTTAAGTCAGAATCACATCCTGCTCCTAAGCTTGGCCATGATCTCATGCTATTATTGAACTCACCTACTCCTAAATTGAACAGCCTGTATCCCAGCATTAGGCTGACTACTGTTACTATATACCTATTTGAAATTTAATATTTGTTTTTTTTAAGTCACATCAGAAATTATCTGAGGTCAAAACAGAAACTTTCATATGTCAAGTAATCAAATAGGCTTGACCTTTCAGTGTTTAAAATATAGTCTGGAGACTGAAATTAATCCCATTGGAAATCTAAATAACACAGAACATTCAACAAGCATTCAGCTGTAGAGTTGTCAGGAGCTGACACATGACTAAGAGAAAATAAGTGAATCTATGATAACTGGTGGAAGGGGTGAAAGAAAGTGAGAAGCTGAAAGAGTAAATAAGAGCCAAAATGTACAACATATATTGTAAAATATGAAGAAACTCTTATAAGAAAGAAAAACTGGGATGGAGGAAAGGAGAAAAAAGAAAGGGAAAAGTAAAAAACTATATATATATATATGCATATATAGTAGTTAAGATCATTATACTATTAATTTCTCTTAGCTCACTGAAAAGTTTGTACTAATATTGTTTGGACAATTAAATGTCTATATCTTGTACTCTGAGTAGCTAATTTAAAGATAACAATATGCAATGTATTAACTATTGCTACACTCCTATTATCTTGTTTTGAAATTTTACTTTTTTATTTAAAATTAAATTTAAAAAAGAAGCAAAAAGAAAAAAAGTCTTACTGGGGGCTATCATCACTTGGTGAAATGGAGATGCCCAGGTTCTCAGTTGGAAGTACATATCCTCAAAAATCTGTCTCACTCGGTCAGTATCTAAACATGTATCTTTTGATCACATAAAGTACCTGGCCAGATCATGTTATAGGTCATTTAACTTCTTTGCATCAATCCTACAGAGAATTCACTTGTGAGCTAAGTGAGAACCTGATTCAATTTGTGAATAAGACATGAGGCTAGATAAAATGATGGTTTTTTTTGTTTTTAATTTTTAAAATTGTGATTAGGACATGTTTCTGGTATATAGGAATCACACTCCTCATGGAGAGTGGGTACATGTAGATAACACACCGCTAAGTGTGAAGGACCAATAGGGGCCCTCATTCCTATTTCTTGCTCTTGTTTGTTTCTGATATTTTAAGTTTAAGATTTGCAGGATCAAAGGTGAATATTTGAGTCTCTTTGTAGTAGAAGGTGAATAGAAGAGAAAATAAAATACACAACAAGTAAATAAGATGATAGAAGTATGGAAACTTTACTTATTCCTATAAAGATAGGGAATTTTTTTTTAAAAAAAAGCTTTAGTAAAAGGATCACATGGTGAAAGTGGACTTGCAGATGCAGCACAGGAGACATGGGCAGATTAGGTCCATGTAGTTGATGGTACACATGGCATCGTGTAGTTCGCAGCCAGTATTTCTAAAAAATTATTTTGTGATCTCATGAAACCTCATTCATAACAATAGCATAATATTTGAATCCTCAGTGGGTTAAAAGTATCTTGCTTCCTTTTACACACTGATTAAATGAAACCTTAGTAACGTTCTCATGGCCAGTATACCTTAGTATCCTGATTGGTTTATAACCCTGCAATCTATTGGTATACATTTAGTATCTTTTATACAAAATTAGGTATTCTGATTTGTAACCGATGTTGGATATATGGAGTTGAAAGTAGAGGAATGTTGGCCACAGAAGCCTTTCTGAAGAAGGAATGCAATGCAAGAGATCAGCAAAGCAATAAAAGGTTCTGAATATCCTATTTCTAGTAGATGAAACCCACTTAAGAATATAACTCCAAGATTTTTTAATAAAGGGATAGAAGTTTGCAGCTTTTGCCCTTGACGATTCTAGTGAGAGATGAATCTTTACAACACAGGCCTTGGGGGAAGGGATGTGGAGGTTATGGAAAAGGAGCACTAATAAATCTCTAAAATTTGACAAGTGACAGATCTTTGCCTGGCTAACTGACTATGCAAAGATTTTACTAGATTTTTTGTCATTCCCAATTTTTCTTATTCATAAGAATTTTATCATACTAACTGACACAAAAGAGGCAATCCTGTATTTACTTTGCAGTACATTTTAAAATGTGCAGTCGAACTGTATGATATATGCGTGTTCCCCAAAACAAGTTGTATAATGCACTCCAAATTAGGGATGGGCAGAATTACTCTCTCAATAGAGGAATATTGAAAAATGTTGATTAAAAACCATAGTGCACATATATAAGAGCTGTTTCTAGCTAAAATACCTAACGTTCAGCTGTCTATGATTTCCTGTAATTACTCAGCCCCTTTTTCCTCTCCTTGTTTCTGGAATTCCACTTCTCTCCATGGAACACTTTTCATTTATCTCTCTCTCCCTCTTCTAACTTTCTTCTGTGAGTTCCCTTCTTTTTTTCTTTCAAGAACCATAACTCAAGAACCACTTCTTTCTCAGCATTACACATCTTCATAATTTTCTTATCATAAGAGAAAAAAACAAATGTCTTTGCTTACCTACTTAGCATGCCCTTCTTTCTAGCCTACTTTTACAATACTCCAGGTAAAACCAAGACAATCAAGGAAACTTGCGGTAAAAGTTGCAATAAAGTGGAATAACTAGACCTGATATTAGAAAAAAACTGGTCAAATTAGTAGAATTTTCTTAAAGAATTATTGTCAGTGTAGCAGAGGGATAAAGGAACTAGTTTTAAGCAATTTTGATGAATGATTGAAGCTGAATGCTTCTAAAAACACACAATTATCTCATAGGTTGCATTGTCAGCTATTGGATCTGAATGACTGACTTGAATCCTGCCCCTAGTGTACTGGTCCTGTGTTCTAAATCTACCTATTTATCTTCTTTAACACTTGTTTTGTTCATAGCAAGATAAACAGGAAATAACAGCATGGTATCTGAAGGAAGTTAGTATATATAAGGTGGTAACCATTTAGTAGTTTCTGATACTTACTACATGTTTAATCATGCTAGTCAGTACTAGCAAAGCTACAGTTTTTCTTATTTTTATTGGCTGTAACAATAATTACTTCTTGATTAAAAATTAATTCTCTTAAAAGCAATTACCCATTTAAAGTTTTATTTTTTTTACTTGCATAAAAGTTTAGCCAGCTTTTGCTTTAACTTTATTTGTATAAAATATGTATATGTACAAAGTTTAATAAGCCATAGTTTCTCAAAATTCATAAGAAGAAAACAGTACTTAACTTTACATATTCAGACTTAAAGTCTCATTTGCAGAAGTAATTACTTTCATTTTACATTTTTATATTTTCCTGAAATATGTATATTTTTATATTTTCCTCTCCCCAGATAACTTGCTCACTCTATTTTTTTTGTTTCTGCTATTATCTTTTGAATTTTTGCTAAAAAAGATGAGATTTCTGCTCCTTTCACCACTGTCCCACATTTTTAGAAAGTATACACACTTCTACACACTTCTCTCATCATGATTTGTCACAAATTTTAGTTAATGTTTGGTGTTTATGTAACGCAACTGAACACATAGTTACAGATGAGGTCCTTCAGTATACAAGTAAATTCTCTTTCTGGTAGTGTTTTATGCATATGCAAGAATTAATATTTATATGATAATCTTCAATTGCTTAATGTTCAGTACACTTTATGTAAGCCATGTGAAAAATTTTTAACAGAAGTCAAAGCCTTCTGTCACTGTGTTTAAACATATAAGGTGTTCTATAAGTTCCATTGCATAATTTGACACAATGCTTCTAAGGCTGCCTCTCATCCCACTCTAGTTAGAACTGACTGATGTTTAGGTCTTTCATAAAATTGTTACATTTATATTTCCATTCACTATCAATCATGGGAATTCTATTTATTTCTGTCTTGAATTGGATCCTTTATGTCATTTTTAAAAAATTTTTTCTCTCTCTTAATTGGTGTCAACCATAATTCTCATGAGCATATTTATACAGTAAGTTTTTGGAAAAAGAACCAAAATTTCAGGTTTTATTGTGCAATTTTTCTTGCCTGAAAATGCTTTACTCTAGGGGTTAGCCAACACTTTTTCATTTTTAACTTTCAAAATGACTGCTTAGCAGCCTTATGCCATTCTGATTCCTGGTTCTTTATATATAAAAAGTCTTTTCTTCCCATGTATAAAGCTTCAAGAATTGTCTCCTTATTTTTGACATGGGCGTCTTTTTATCTACTGTAATGAGGTCTCATTGGACCTATTCAACCCAAAGCTAAACTATATCTTTGATAATTTCTTCCATCTTCTCTTCTTTCTCTTTATGGAATGCCAATTAGCCTAAATCTTCTAGACTGACTTAATGTCTTTTTCAGACACACAAAAACTGAAAGAATTTATCACCACCAGACCTTTATTATAAGGAATGTTACAGAATCTTCTCAAGGGTGAAGGAAAATATCAAACAGGAGTACAAATTTATACACTGGATTAAATAGCATCAACAATTAAAGTTTGGAAGATATTGAAAACTTTTACTACTTACTTAAATATCTTTATAATATAATTTACTATGTAACTAAAAATAATAATGGAGAGTAACATGAAAACTAGTTTGTTGCACAAGTATAAAAACTAAGAGATTTATATAACACAAAGTAAAATATGTGACCATGCACAAAACTTTAAGGGAGAGAAAGAGAAACGTATTATGGAAACTTTCTTGTACTATACACAAATCAATACAATAGCATTTAAAAGAAGATATGATCAATTAAAAATGTTTATTATGAATTTTAACAAAAATAGGTAAAAGTATAATAAATAATAAACTAACAATGGTAATAAAATAAATTACAATAAAAATAATTCATGCAAAAAAGACATAAAAAGAAAGGGGGAAAATAATAGGACAAATAAAAAACAAAGTAAAAATTAGAGATCAACAATAACATTATATATAAATGTTCTGAACTTCTCAATTGCAATCAGAGACTGTGATATCAGATTTTTAAAAAGACTCATGTACATGCTTCCTGCAACAAATTCATTCTGTATAAAAGATGAAAAATAGGTTAAAAAAGTGGAAAAAAGATATACTACACTAACATTAATCAAAATAAAACTACAGTGGCTTTACTCATATCAAGCAAAATGCATATGACAATAAAGAATATTGTTATAGATATTGAAGATAAATTAATGATGAAAAAGGCATATCATCAAAAGATACAGAAATTCTAAATTTTTATGTACCTAAGAACAGAGCTACAAAATTCGTGAAGCAGAAACTGGTACAATTGCAAGGAAAAATACAGTAATATGTGCATAGTCAAAATTTCAATACTTTTGTGTTGTAACTGGACAAAAGATTAGTGAGTATATAGAAGACTTGAATAACAGTACACTCAGCAAAATGACATTTAAAGTGTACTCTTCTAAATAAAAGATTAAATGTTTTTTTCAAATGCCTATGAAACATTTATTAAGTTGTAATACATTCTGGGTCATAAAACAAGTTTGAATGAGTTGTGAAAGAATCTACTATGAAGTGAAATCAAGTTTAAAAAATAGAATGTTGTCATAAAAATCTTTTGAAATATTTGTAGCTGAATGATATACTTTTAAATAGCCCATGTTTCAGAAAAAAATCAAAAATGAAATTAGAAAGTATTTTGAATGAGATTAAAATGAAAATTCACAAGAATTTGTGGGTTGCCACTAAAGCTATGCCAAGATGCAAGTTTATTGCACAGAAGACCTACATGAGAAAGGAGAAAAATCTCAGAACATTAATCTCATTCCTTTATCTTAAGATACCAGAAAGAGAATGGAAAATGAAATGTAGATTAAGATAAAGGTTATAATAAACGTAAAAGTGAAAAACAATTAAATAGGAAATCAGTGGAGAAATAAATAAGAAGCCATCATGTTTTAACTTTAAGATCAATAAAAGCATTTCACTTCCATCCAAAATCATCAAGAAAAATGTAACTATAAATATCAGGAATGAGAAAAGTAATTTCAGAGGAGTTTCTACTCACACAAAAATGTGGCAAAAATTACTTTTGAAGAACAGTACAGATATAGAAATACTGGAATTTTAGGATCGTATGTATATTGATAAAAACAATTTTAGCAAATAAACTCAATCTCTCCACATATATTTTGATTTCCATTTATCTTTTAACTTTTCTATCTTTTTCTGTTAGCACAAATTTCTTTTTCTAGAAAGAGTTTTCAAAATTCCTTTCATCTGTTTCTTCTCTACTTTAGTTTCTGTCTTTTATTTTAAAATTTTCTTCAAATTTTAGTGACTCTGACTATATAGCAGATATGAACACTGAGAAATTGTAAGTTTGGAGTTAGACTCTCTGTTCCTGTTCCAGGACCCTGCTTCTACTTGGAGAGTGGGTGCTGACTAACACACAGAAGGCAGCGTTACCTCTATAACATATGGGAGTAGCTGCTATTGTTCTAGAAAAATACAGGTAAAAACATTGACGTTATAGTTCACAGAAGGTAATACTTTCTTGGATTATTTTACAAATGAGGCCATGAGATGAAGGAAAGTACAGAGTTTTAATTTTTCAAAGTAATTTCATAGAACTTAACAAAAATTTTATAAAAGTATAGGAAATCACATATTAATGCCTATCATTTTAATGCTTTCAAAACAACCGCCTTAGGAATGCAACTCTTAATCTAATGGTCAGATGGTTAGAAGAAATTCTGGAGCTTCTGTAGTATTCTCACTTGAACCTAAAAGTTCTTCTTGTGCATATTTTCAATGTTCTAAGAATGAACTGTTTTGAAGAAATAGGTAAAATGAGAATTAGATTAACATGGAACATCATCGAGCTGAGAATATAATTATGACGTCAACACAGGCATCTTTTATAAATGATAGGACTTGAACATTAGCTCTGAAAACAATTTCAAATGGGAAATTCCAAACACTCTTTGAATGCTAACAGTCTCATTAGAATAAATGTATTTACTACAAAAGTGACTACTTTGAAAGACAGCTCTCATCGGGATGCAAAATTTAGGTGTGTTAACATGAAGGTAGTAATTAGGAGGCCCAATTTATTTCTTTACAGGCTTACTTTAGGTAGGTATACCAGGTTAGGTCAAGAAAGCTGCCCCATTACCCATCTGCAAACACCTATTAATTCTGGGTTGCCTCCAGAGAATGTGGGGCTGATGACAGCAGAAGGCAAGAAGGCTCCTGCTTTGATAAATACCCTAAGGGTCTGCAAAATGGCAGTGCTGGGAGGCATGTGCCAAATCATGTTTGGCTTTGGCCCCATAACTTGTGAGTCTGTCAAAGACTCATCACATCAATTGGTGGAAAATGGATTACTGTCATTCTTCAAGGCACGGCACATCATTCCCCATTGATTGGCATGCCAAATCCTTCACAAAGTAATGAGTCAGGGATGATTCAAATCATCATCCAACTGTCAGCTTGATTGCATAGCCCTCTATCAATGGGATTAAACTGGTGTGGCATCCAAAATGTAATGAAACGCATTACTTCACTTGAAAAGTTGACAGGAAGACAGGAATGCAGGACCCAGGAGGCCCAGGTATACAAGCAAAAAAAAAAAAATAAAAAAATAAAAGTGGGGGGAGTGAATTGATGGATGATATGAATATATTTTTCATGCCTCACAGGAGATACTATGATTAAAAGGAATTACATTCCTCTTCAAAGAGAATTAAAACTGTAAGTGACACTGTAGAAATCATCTGACCTGGCCTTTAGCAAAAAAAAAATAAAGAAAGAAAGAAACTGAAGCAAAGGAAGGGAAATAAGTTACTAAAGCTAGTTAATATGAAAATAATATGAGTAAAATACAAATCATGTTCTTGTAGGGGAAAGAAACCTAATTTTCAATATTGGCTTTCTGTTTATTAACTATGTCATCATGGGCAAGTCCTTCAGCCTCTACCTCCTCTTCTGCCAAATGGGGATTGTTATACTACATATATCACATATATCAATTTTCATATGTACATGTAGATCATGTATATGTAATACCCTATTAGATCATAGATCACATATATGATCAGATTAAGAGAGCAAGTTTATATATAAAATGACTATAACTTAGTTGCTTTGTTCCTTATCAAAACCCAAGAAAATCAGAATAGTGTCTTAGAGTTTGCTAAGAAAGATGTTGTTGTGCTGTTTAATTTTTATGCAATATACACACAAATATGCAAAGATGCCTATTGGAGAGAATCGAGGGTAATTATTTATTTGTCTTATGCCTTGGTGACCCTCAGAATTTTATCTCAGAAAATGGCAATCTTTTGCATGTTCAAAACTCACATATGTCATTATGTTAGTTAATGTAGTTTAGAAAAGGAACAAATCCTGACAAGATCATATAGCTGGTAAAAGGTTAGAATTTTGTTAGTATGTCTCCAGAACCATGAACCTGAAAGTCCTTGTGGTGATGATGCTCTGTGCATCAACAGCAGACATTTTTTCCACTGTTTTCTCAGCAGCCACACCGGGATCACGTTCAGTCACCTGTATACTGCTAGCTTGTATTCTATGGTCCAAGAGGTTATGTTGCAAGAAGCTTGCCTTGCATGTAAGTAGTTACTTTATTATATGAAACTGGCCTGGAAGTTGCTCCAAAAAATTTATTAAAATACATTAAGCTGACTAAAAGTATGTTATTTTGGATTTTAGAAAATCTTTCAGTTTAGTGGACAGGAGTGTGATAGCTCTACTAGTTAAAAATCATTTCACAACCTAGAAAATCAAGTTTTTGCACTGTTATTGGTATGTTGGAACTAGAAATAAGTGGCATCATTTTATAAATAAAAAATATTCTTGTACTTGGGCATCAGAACCAGGGCTGAAAATGTGAATTTATGTGAACTATTTAAGCATATGTTCCGTTGTTAGAAGTTTCACCATATTCTCTAACAGATACTTTAGATGTGGATGCTATGCAAAGTTCTGGTAATCATTACTTTGGAGTTGTATTTGCAATTCAGAGTCCATCAAAAGGAGACAAAGTGACCTATCAGAGAAGTTCAGAAAATCTTATATGTTGTGTCCCCTTTAGCTCTAGTTCTTGCAAACATATTAAAGGCCTTAAGAAATACTGTGGTAAAGAAACCAGGTTAACTTTATTCTCTGCAGCATTTCAATTGCTTCTTTGAGAAGAGAAGTTCTTTCTTTTATAACGTCCACCATGGTGACTGGAATAGGACTTGGCATGTAAGAGGAGTTCAAGAAACACATCTTGTAAGAATGTCATGGAATGTAGTTCCCAGAGTAATAATGTTTTAGAGCTGTTCTACAGAAAAAGCTGGTCTGACAGTTACATATTGTATTGTAGTAGACATTAAGGAAAAAATATAAAACAAGTATGACATAGGCATTGGTCACTAAAGGGTTCAGAGTTTATGGAATAAGGTAGAAATGTTCATAAATAACAGAAACGGAGGCAACATCATAAATATTGAAAGTAGTGGCTTTGGTCTCAAATAGAAGTGGATTCTAGTTTTGACACTGTCACTTACTAACTGGATGATCTTAGCCAAATTATTTAGTCTAAAACTTTAAATACCTTATCTCAAAATTAAGTTAAAATTATCATCCATCACCAATTATCATCTCAGCAGCCACACTGGGATCACATTCGGTCACCTGTATACTGCTAGCTTGTATTCTATGGTCCAAGAGGTTATGTTGCAAGAAGCTTGCCTTGTATGTAAGTAGTTACTTTATTATATGAAACTGGCCTGGAAGTTGCTCCAAAAAATTTATTAAAATACATTAAGCTGACTAAAAGTATATTATTTTGGATTTTAGAAAATCTTTCAGTTTAGTGGACAGGAGTGTGATAAACATGAAAATTATTTTATATAATGTATGGAAAGGTAAAAGAACATATCTTGTTTCAATTCCTAATACCAAATAATGAAGAAACATAGTTATCACTCAAATGTTTGTTAAGTGAATTAATGATGATTTAATTAATTATGTATTTATGATTTTTACCTAGCAAAATACCTTTCAAGGAGTAGCTGCCAGAGAAAGTATTGTCAAATAAATAAATGGATCAGATAAGCATTTTCTAAGTTCAGCATGCACAACACTCTCCTCTTTTAATACACAATTTGAATGCCTTGCTTTAAAATTGTAGTCATACAAATTTGTTGGGCACCACGCTGTGAAGGGGTTAAGGTGCTGATCACAGTATTCTCTGGTGGTATTGGGAAAAACTCATATTCACAGTCTCTGAAGGCAAGATAAGACCTCATCTGAGGGCATTTAACTCACTCCTATTCCAAGGCGATAACTGCTAACCTAAGAGACAAGACTGTTCTCTCAACTGGCAAGATTTACTGCCTAGAATGTCTTTGTAACTTCTTAAGCCTTGCTCATTTTGGGGGTCTTTTGCCTTAGATGTACACTCCACTTCCTGTGCCTCCCTGAATTGTTAAGGACCCAATAAATACAAACAGTCTAGATGTCTATCTTAGCTCTTGGAGAGTTCTGACCTTGCTGGACTCCCCAAAAATCCATATTGCATTTTGTCTTATTTAATCATTTTCCATAGGCTCATCTATATGATTGAGAGCTTGGCCAGTTCCCAATACAAATCAATATTCATAAAAATATACCCTTTTCTGTAACCCTTTGTGTTGACTTTGCAATATGTCACCTTGTCCAGGCTGAACAATATTTACCATGATTCTCTTCCCTATACATTTTCAGTTAGAATGGGCCAGATGGGGAAAACTTTTGGGTATTTGTAGTATGAAAGTAAAAGAGGACTTCCTGTGTTAGTTCATTCAATTTCTGGCTCCACTCTTGATGTTGGCTAGTAGACAGAATTGTAGTTGCTCCATTTTCTTCTGGATTCTCCTTCAGTTACTCCTGTTTCTGAGCAGGTGTGTGTTTAGAGACATGATAAAGAACACCAATTTGACTTCCTCATCAAATTTAAATCCAGGAAATCATGGTATGAATTTCAGTCCATCCTTGTGAGTTCGACATCAGCTTGTATATAATTATTTTCTAAATATGCTATATTTTCTCTTTTATAAACAGACCATAAAGAAACTTCTTTTATTCTTATGAATATGATTGGATTGTTAGAGGTCATCTTCCCAATATTGCTTTTCAACTAGAAGGACAACAAGGCAGTGTGAAGTTCAGCCAGAGACATGGCATCTGTCCTTACTTTTGACATACAAGTCCTTGAGGCAAAAGTGAATCTGTCATTCTGTGCGTTTCAGATTTGGCTTTATTCCATGGATGATGACCATACTTCCCCTGGTTATTTTATGTAACTATTGTAGAGACAAAAGCCAGTATTCCTTGAAAAAATACACAAATCTCTACTATTTACAAGCATGAAGCTATTTCTGGGGTACTGCTATTATAATTTTCAATCTAATCTATTATCTGGCAAGAATTTATTTTACACCACTAATGTGCAGAGCACACACTCTTCATTTTCTCATTTTCTCTGTATAGAAGAGGTTTTATTGTTCCTCTTCGGAGACAATAAGTTAGAATTTAGGTAACTACCCCAGTTTATAATCTGCCCCATCAAACAATACTGCCCGAGTACCTAAGATTATCTTTGAAACATGTAAAACACATTGAGAAATTGGATAAACTTTTTTGGCAGCATTCTTATGCTTTAGGAAGCTGTTTGTAAAACATTTAATTAAATTTAAAATGATGTCATACAGAGAAAATTACTACATATCACTTGAGAGTCAATTCAACTCTAGGCAGAGGAAATTGCCAAGTTATTTGGTTGACATCAAAGATGTTTCAGCCTTAGGAGAGGTTGCTATGACTGACAGAGCACTTCAGAGAACTCTCCCTGAGGCACGAACTGTCTATCAATCAAAAACTTTCAGTTGATGGTTAAGAACATCTATTTAATTTCAAGCAATATTATTTTAATTAGAGAAATGCAAAAATTAACATTTAAATATGATAAGTAGTGTATGTGTATTAAAGCAATTGATAAGTCTTTAAAAGTTGATAATGAGGTCAAGAATTTTTTGCACAGGGTTTGAAAATTAATATGCCATTTGACCACTGATCAAAAATGCTTCAAAGTATTTAGAATCAGTATGTGAAGAAGGTTTACACTTTGATTAGGATAATGAAGAAGAAACTGTGTACATAAATATGTATTCTTCTATGTGCATGATTATAGGTAATGTGTGTATATAATCAGAAAACGTGTTTTGTGTCATTTTATGCACTTGTCTGGAAAAACTGTTGCAAATGTGGATTTCAATGTCAATTGTAAGACAAAATGGAGGAAATTTGATGCATGTATTTAAGCTGTTTTTAATTTCAGATCTTGCAAATCGGAGGAAAGCATACAGGTAGATAAATCTTCCCAGGTATTCACTTAAAGGAAATGAACAAAGTAGATAATCGCAAGCAAGTAAGCATGATGAAAGATCTACTGCATGTCAGAACTTAAAGTTTTAGATTTTAGAAAATGTAAGTTATCTAAAATGTCAGTAAGCTTCATAAATGGTGAATTTGAAGATAGGACAAGAATCTTCGATGTTGATAGGAAGAAATGGACGTCAAAGGGAGTAAGCTGAAACCATTAATTTTTTAAAGTATTTGAATGGGCACATTTTATTTCCATAATAAAATGAAATGGCAATTCTGGAATAACTAGTACATAAAATACTGAAAAGTAATTGCAGTCGCCAGAACAATGAATCTGTAGTCTATAAATATAAGTAAATGACTTGGATTGGAAGCCTACACAGGAAGAGAAACCAAAATAAAATAGTATGCAAAAAAAAAAAAAAAAAAAAAAAAAAAAAAAAAAAAAAAAAAAAAAAAAAAAAAAAAAAAAAAAAAAAAAAAAAAAAAAAAAAAAAAAAAAAAAAGACAAAAAGAAAGAAAGAAAAAGAGACAGAAAGAAAACATTAAATTTATTCAAAAATCCACAGCATATTATATACAGAACATGCCATTGTCTGCATAATTCCTTAAATAGAGTTCATAGCTTAATGGAAAAAAATAGAAGAAAGCATTGAAATGCGTAGGAAATTAGATCCATTTTAGAAAAAGAAATCTAGGATAAGTTGAAAAACTTGATTCCAAAATACAAATAATATCTTTTGTAAAATTTCTAATAAATAAGCAAGTTTTAGTAGCAGTTGTTGGGCTTTTGGCAAATTTGTACGTGTTCTAAATTACCCAACGTTGGCCATCGCAATTATAGAAACACAAGATGGACCCAAACTAAATTATGGTAGTGTAAACAATGAAACAACTAGTAAGGAGCTTAAAGACAGATGAATGGAAAGCTCACATCCTGATCTACGATTGAATTCTTAGAATCATAAAACATGTTTGGGAATATGCTGCCTACATTGCAAAAATTTTAAACTTTCTTATTTCCTCTCTTTTATAATGAAATACCCTTTCCTCTGTATGATGGAATTTTCTTTGATTATGTATAAGTATTGCCTCTTAGCAAACCAAAATGGGATATGTTTTGGCTCCTGAAAGCATAGAGCCAGTCCTGAGTTAGGGTCCTTCTGAAAAGAAGCTTTCCTCTTGAGTGTCTGAATTCAAATTCAAGGTAAAATTAGTTGTGGAAAAGCAGTATAGCCCATAGTGCTAGCCTGAGGCTTGGTGAGAAAATAAAACATCAATTCTCATTTCATCTTTTCGGCTTATCCCTCTCTTATTTCCTACCTCTTTCCAAACTCCTATAGTTTTGCCCTCCAAAGTTTGTCAGCAATTTTCTCATGTTAGAAAAAATATACTGCAGTATGCTTTGAAATAAACATGGCCAAACTCTCAAGTAAAATTTAGTTTTTTTGTAATTATAAAACACAATTGTCCTGGTGACAGTATGGTATGTATCACCAGCAGAAACCCAAGGTTTAATAGGAGAACTAGGCATCCACGTCCTCCATGGACTTCTCACTTTTGAAGTAAGTTACAGAACTACCGATTCCTCAGGGAGACCTCTGCTCTCCCAGGCACAGTCTACAACAGAACTGTGGAGGGTCCTTGATGCCATGGTTCAAGAGCAAGGTGGATTGAACATGATCAAGCCCCAGGCTTCAATGTGCCAACATATTTTTACATTGAATCACACAGTACCAGTAGGATGCATCAGTGAAATGCATAGAACTTCCTATCAAACTCAATCCTTCTGCACTAGGATCTCCCTGAGGCTTCAGAGGCCTTCCTACATCTCCTTCTGTAGCCTGTCCTTTGATGCATCTCATAGTTTTCCTTCTAGGGATAGAAGTATATCAGAATAACCGCTTTCAAGTTATGCAGTATGGGTAATAATGACTTAATAAACCATATCTTGATAATCATTTCGAGACTAATATAACAAAAAAAAAGCAATAATGTATCAGTTGTGCTTTCTGATAACTTATTTTAGAATGGAGGCAGGTGCAAACCATACCACATAGTCAGATACTTATTTCACTTGTGCTTAAAGCTGGGCCAAATTTCATATTCACAAATAATCAAAGTATACTGTTCAAAGTCACTTTGTATGTTTACAGTTCTCAAAAAGTTTCCCTTTCCTTTGCCTGATGGATAAGAAATAGCCTGCTACATTTTTCTTAACTAAGGGTCTCACACATTGGCCATTTTGTCAACCTAGATGTAAACACCACTGCCACGTCCGAATCATAATAAATTTTGTTTACTGTAGTTAGACATTGGGTTTGCTTACATTTTAGTTAAAACAGCTGAAGATTTATCCTTCTGTCAGAGCTGCTGGAAAATTGAGAGTCTTGTGCAAGTTGTAAGCTTTCTGCTTAATCTTCTGGAAACTTTTCCAATTTTCCTTTAATAACACCAGGAGTCCAGTGGTGTGCCACTTATGGATGGAAGGGGAGGAGTTTTTCATCCCTAGTCTTACTCCTTACTCAGCTGACAGGCTCCATGGAAATGAAATGCAGTAATGTACATTAGCACTAACTTATAAACCAGGCTGTCACCATCAGGTAAAATTGATCACAAATTACTGATTACTGAATCAAGAAAGTCATCAGTTATATTGTACTTGATTACTTTCTCATAAGAGGAATATATTACTGAATATGTTGAGATTACTCATGCATAAGAATGTAAAAGTGACACCCTAGCAGCCCACACTCAGGAGGGAAGGAGAATTGTGCTGAGGAAGTAGAATCTAAGTTCTATATAAAAAAATGTTTTAAACTGGCTATTATATTATAGCCGAGGCTATAATATGGATTCGAATGTTTCTCAACTGTTTTCTGGGTTGAAAGCATGTTAACCACATATTTTTTTTCTAGGAATACTCTGATCTCTTTCATCAGCTACCATTCCTGATAGAAAAAGCTCTGATACTCATAATTACAAAATTTGGTCAATACAACTAATACAAGTCTGATGAGACAAGTTAAGAAATAAAATATGATTTTCTTGATAGTTCATTTTTTTCCCTTGAGACCCTGTTTGGGGTTTTCCTTGTCTAGTCTCTCCTATGTTGTATTGCAAAACTCACTGGCAACTCAGATTTTAAAGAGCCCTTCTTTCTGTAGAAGACCATATTGCCAGGCTGGGTGTCGTTAAACAAATCTTAAGCAAAAAGTGAGGGAGATAGTGACATTTGTATATGTCTAATCAGCTCACCAGGAATATGGGGCTTAAGCATACTTTTAGATAAAGAGTCCATTTGTCTCTATATAAATAGTTTTATCATTGCTAGATGACAGCAATTGATCAAAATTCCCATTCTGGGAAAAACAAAAGGTGGACATATAGAAAATAAAGTAAGGTGAGTACTTCACATATTTATGCCTACATATTTTTCAAAGCATGAATTTCCAAATAGTTTTAGACAGTCTCTGGGATAAGCATCTCTGTAAACAAAAAAAGATATCAAAGGAAAAATGGGAACATCTTCCTGGATTGTTGATTTTAAACTGATTGGGTATACTTGTGGTCTAAAATTGTTTAGGTCAATCTCTTATTTTTTTCAAGTTCAGAAAGCAATTCGCTTTCCTGTTCAGGGAGTGACTTCAAGAATTTTCCTTTTGTGCATTGTGCCATTCAGTCAGATCTTCTTTACCAGACTATCAGCTCAGGTGCCTTTATGTGAACACCATTTTCTCTACTGAGGTATGATATTATGCTAAGAGCACTCACACTGCTCCTACTCAGAGTACTGCAATTGATATTTAGTTCTTTGGCTTTACCTGAAGTCACCGACAACTGGAAACTGTATGGAAGGGAGCGCATTGAGAAACCTATCTTCCTTAGTGTGAGCTTTGATGCTTCCATAATTATTTTATTTTATTTCAAAGAAAAAATAGAGAAATCAAGAACCAAGCAAACCTAAAAAACCACAACAAAAGCAAAATGGCAACAACAGTAACAACAACAACAACAAAACAACAATAGCCATATAGGTTTTCAAAACCTGTACATTTAACAATGATTGTTATACTGCAATTGTTGCCTTCAAAATAGTTACTCAGGCTACCAGATATAGGAATAAAACAAAACAGTGAAATGGAGCAAAACAATGGGTTTCAAAAACAAGAAAGAGGGAAATCCTCCACAGGTCCCTCAATGTACACTGCCATTCTGCAAGATGCCTGGACCACCCAGCCCAGACCTGCAAAGTCAGTCAAACAATACAAGCATCTAGCTATTCCTTTCACCTCAGCTGCTAGCACCACACCCTGAGTTCCTCACCATCCACCAGTTGCTTGCAGGGGATGTGGGGGAAGCTCCTCTGGCTTCCCAGTCTGTGCATCAGCTGGTTCACAGGAAGGCATGGTTTATCTTCTTGCTGAGTCTCTTCCCATTCCCCATGTTTCCCTGGCTCACATGTTTCCATAATTATTAACCAAAATGTTAGCAATCTATATTCAGAATCTCTCAGTTTCTCCCCTAAAATGTAAATTTTTTCTCAACACTCCTAATTGATGGTCAAATTTCCTTTATCAAACATATGGACTCAAATCACAAAAGTTCCTACCAAATAAACTTACAATCTACAAATACCTGATCAAATTTTACTGTTTTGAATATGAATACCACTACAAGCAAATTCAAATTATCATTCAGTTCCCGAATGCAGATATATTTGACAGATCAATTTTTCTTATACACCGCAGTTCTAGCATTATATTCTTACAAATAATAATGGCACACTCAACACTCACTTAAGAACCAACACCCCAAACAACTCATAATTTAGTAACTTTAACATTTGTGAGATTTTAAGAAGACATCTTCCCCACAAAAGGAAAGAATTTTACTTCAGATCATTTGTCTTATGATATATAATATATATACATATATGTAAAACAAATAAATAATAGCTATCAATATTGATGCTCATCTAATTGCTTAATAGAAGATTTTAATAAAAGAGTCATGGTATTTTGGAATACTGAGTCATTTCCTTGCAATTCATTATAAATGTGTTCTGGATATGCTCAGGAAGAAAACTTTAGCCCCAACCATTTAATCATCAAAACTGGTTGTTTATAACAAAAGGATATTTAATGCTATAGGACAGAAAACAAATGTCATGCAATGCATTTTTTTCTTTGCCTGAGCTTTATTCTTCAGTAAGATCTGACAAATATTGGCATTATATGTCACTAAGAAGTAAAAGATCATGCTCTGACCTTCAAGAATCCCCACAATATGTACATTATGTTGATGTGCCCTTTGTTTTTTCTATCTTGGTTTGCTTTGGCAGCTTCTGCAATTTCAGGATGAGCAGGATTGTTTTACCAAGTTTCCAATGGCATCATTCTAGCCAAAGAATTAAACAAAGGTGAAGACTACTTCTTCCAATATTTATTGATTTCACTCGGACACAGCTGGAAGTCAGGACATGTTAAGAAAGGAATAGGGCACAAGTGGCTCAGATGTTCATTTAGGATCATTTGGAGACCAAAGTGACTTCACCAAAGCAAGTGCAAGGTTTTCAAATCACGGTCTGATCTTAAATGAAAATCTTTTGAAAAAGAATGTACCTGAGAAGGTCAAAATTATTGATTCTTCCTTTTGAAATGGCATCCATTCAGATGTCAAAATGTCCCTAATTCACAGACTTTCTCCCTCTTCCATTGCTATATTTGCCTTCTCTTTATTTAAACTCCTAAATGTCCTAAAACCGTGTTGTACATTGTGCCATTTTATTATGTGTTCCTTGTTTTTCTCAAAAGTATTGCCTCCTCAGATGGAAGCAAGTTAGAATAAATGACCATATCTCCTCCTTCTCGTTACATGGCATGACACAGGGTATACCTTTAAAATAATTTTAATGGATTTATTGCCTAATTATAGATTAGATTTAAAATCAAAGAGATAACAGGTAAAACATTAGCATTGCTAGAGTCCTACTTTCTGTTAAGAATTCAAAAAAATTTCTTTTTAATATTAATCATGCATTTTGAATTTTGAAATTTTATGTTTGCTATCATTATTATTTATCATCACCACCTTCAAAGATAACAGGACTCATGTCTTGTGTGAATGTGTGCATATGTTCACACTAAGAGTGAATGGCAGAGTCTAGAACTCAAAGTTCATATTTTTGAGTGGATGCTTCTGACTTTAAATAGCACCAGCCTGATTTCCTGAACAATTAGAAAAAGTAAAACTTCAGATTCTATCAGCAAATGACATCATTAAGACAGTGTCACTAAAATGCTACTGAAAATAAGGGTCCTGTGGAGTCTGGTAGACCACAGAAAATGCTCCTTTTACATTTTTAAAGTATAAAAGCAAAGTTTACATACAAATAAAAGAAATACTTAAAGAAAATTCAGGAGGTGAAAGTAAGATAATTAATCCCAGTCTTGCCCAAATCTGCTCGGGAAATGAAAGAGTTGATTTTAAACATCTGTTCAATGTTAATTCTTATGACTGACCTTTTCTTATATTGATAATAAATTTGTCATCATAACTCAACCCTATGACCTGTGTCTACCCTATTTGAGTTTTGCCTGAAATGATATCTTAGGCATTCCTCAATTTATGACTCTTGGCCTTTTGATTTTTCAACTTTATAACTGTGCAAAAGTAATACGCATTAAATAAAATTCGTTCTTTAAATTTTGCATTTAGATCTTTCCTGAGCCAGAGATCTGTGGTAAGCAATTCTGTGATGCTGCACCTCTCAGTCAGCCCCATTGTCAGGAAAGTAAACAGTACACTCGACATCCAGTACTTTTTGCTAAACTGTGATGTTCAGTGAGCTTGATGTTTTCAACTTACAATAGATTTATCAGGAGGTGAGGTATCATAAGTCAAGGAGAATCTATATTTGAATAAATTGAGGCAATATTTTTTATCGGTTCCTGGTATTGTTTACCTGGCTTATAATTTAGTTGCTTGACTGATCTATTTACTAAGATTTAAAGAACTCACCAGTGATTACATTTGCTTAAGAAGTCAAACTTTGTTTCCTGGAGACAAGTGGTTAGTCTAGTACTACTTAAAAAGTTCTCCATTATTTACGAAACTTTGAAAATGTGTGAGTCAGCTAGTATTTATTAAGAAAATATCAAATGGTCCAGAACAGTATATGAGGCATGATAGCAAAATAGATGTGTAAGGAATGGACTTTACCCTCAGATGTACAGCAATCTCATTAGGAAGTACAATGTGTAAAGATGAACAAGTAGCTGACAATCCAAAGTCATATATAATAAATAACAAATCCTTGGTATTTTTAAGGATATACTGGTAAATGTTTAACAACTGACTCTCTGAGGTGAAAATGACCGTATCTGTATCATTTGCCATTTCCTGTGGTGTTAAACCCCCCTCATAACCAATTCTAATAAAGCAGCATGAGAACACAGAGTTGGGAAGTGATGCCCAAAATAAACTTTGGCAGGTGAGTCCCACAGATTCCAGCACAACAGCTATAGAAGTTTAGATGAAGCAAAGATCTCCAGGACCAAAGTGGCCAAGCATGTTCTATGGGAGAGATTTCCATGTCTCCGAAGAGCAATAGGATGGGGAGTAAAGTATTGAGGTGAACACATGCCTCTCAAGAGAGATGATACGAACAATAGTCCAGGGATCCTGCCACCAGCATAGGCTTAGAGAATAGAAATACATCTAACTGGATTAGAACATTTGTTGAGAATGATTTTACAGGGTAGGGAAGAGCTCTTCACTGCTATGAATTTTACACTGTTTGCCTTTCTAAGACACAGATAATTTCAGTGTCTATAAAGAAAAATAAAATGATAATAGCAAATATTAAAATTATTTTCCTCCATAAATCAGCTTGAATTCCAAATGATGTTATTAAAATTTTTTTAATGTGGAAATTGCCTCAAATACTTTAAATAGAGCTCCCATATCATGGGAAATTCCTGAAACACAAAATTTCTCCTGGAATAGAAAGATTCAATCGCTCTTCAGTGAAACCAGATTAAAGTATTACTATAGTTTTATATAGTTTCAATACCACATTGGAATATTAAAAATTTTTTTCTTCATTTTCCACAAAATGAATCCATGGTTTGTCCTAGGAAGCTTTGACTTTGATCCTTCTTCATAACAAAATCTACTGTCGCGGCATTATTCTAAAATATTTCCATTCTTATCAGAATCCCTGAAGATAAGACTTTATTTTGATAATCCATGTGGTTTGATATCTAACAGCTACCAAGATATCTACCAACATCTGCTGTTTCATTTTGTTCAGTTTGTCCCATCTGGCCTGTTTTCAACAGGACCCAAATCAAGGCTGAACAAAATCACAGGACTTCCAAAAGCAATTCTGCCTTATTTTTGGAAACATTAAGTATTCTTTCTTCATTGTTAAAGTCATAAACTAGGTAGTCTATTGTCCTTCAGACAACTCTGAAACTATTCAGCTTAAACTTTTCAACCCTGTTCCTTCCACCAATTTTTTTTTATTTAAGAGAAAAAAAGAGACACATATAAGAAAGACAAAAAGCAAAAGAGACAAACAAATGACTAGAGTAAATGCACAACAGTAACATTATAGGTTTACAAAACAGGATGATAGAAACTTGACAATGGTTGCAATATTGCATATCGTTATCTTCAAAATAGTTGTTTACATTAACAGATATAGACATGTAAAACTGATCTAATCATATGAGTATTAACTGTTCTTTCTCAATAACTAATACATTCAGCAGTATGTTTGTTTTAGTTATCTTACATATACATATATACAGATTTATATCTTTTCCTTTTCCCTTCCCTCTTTCCCCCTTTTCCCTTCCCAATTACTTTTGCTCTTTGAGCTGTTTTTTACCCTTACATATATTTATTATAGATTTTGGATCATATATACTTTGTCAGTTTCTTACACTAGGGAGACAATACAGTATTTACACATGTGGGTTTGATTTTTCTCACTTATGAGTATGGTCCCAAGTCGTGTCCATTTATTTATAAAAGTCTCAATGCAATCATTCTTAATAGCTGAGTAGTACTCCATTGTATAAAAATACCACATCTTTTTTATCCATTCTTTGATTGATGGGCACTTGGGTTGTTTCCAAGATCTTGGGTTGCTATAAACATGGCTTTCCACCAAATATTAAAAGTTCTAAAATGCATGCTTAGTGTTCATCTGCACTAGCTTTTGCTTGACTTAGAAATGTTAAATGTCACAATAAATGATAATTTATTAGTACTAGTGGTCATTAAAATACATTTTAATCATTAAATTAATCTATATGGATAGACCCAGGGGGTAGCTCATCTTTGACATTTCAAATTTCTTGTTAGGGGTCCTTGAATCTATCTTCTTTTTCATGTAGCAAATGTCTGATGATATCCTTCCTTGGTACCGCACATTCTAATTTGTGGCTTTGTGTCTTCTACTTCTATCTATACTTACACTGGAAAATAAGTAGCATAGTAAATATGGCACAAACCAAGTAACACAGAATTCCATTGTGCCTTTGACTCATCTTTGAACTTTTCCTGGGTTAATGCCGATTCTTTGAGGCTCTGTAACAAATATTTAATTTGAGTATCTCCTCCATATTTAATATGTATCTACCATTCTGCCATTTAAATGAAAGTAAGATGCAGAAAGATAGATATAGAAAATAGGATATCTTATTTTAAAATGAAAAACAGAAAAAAGATGTTATCTTCTCCAGTCTATGTAGTAAATTATGACAATACAAAGATAAAAATTAGAAGAGTTGACTCAAAACGTTGTGGTTTGTGTTTGTATGTCATGGGGGCAGGCTATTAGAATTTGTGATTGATTCATGGTCCAATGCTGGGATTATGGGTGTGAGTTCTACACACACCCTAGGGTGGGTGACCTACATATAATATAGGCGACAGAAAGAGTCTTCTTTTAACTCTCCTTCCTTTTTGCTCTTGTTGCTTTGCTGTCTTTCGCTGCCGTGAACTGTTGCCTCTACGCCACACCACCCTGCTTTGGAGCCAGCTGATTATGAACTGAAACTTCCACAATCTATGAGCTAAATAAACTTTTCCTTTCTTAATTGTGGGTGTCGGATATTTTGTCTCAGCACGGAAAGAAAAGTAACTAAAAGGCTCAACAAACCACAAACTTCCAAGAACTTCCCTTGATACCAGCAGTATGACTCGGTGCACATCTGTTAAAGCAAAATACAAATGTGTTTTCTGTTTCAGATAGAAGTGTGGCTAGTATATCAGAAATAAGTATGCATAAATTAATTATTTTGTCTATATTCTTTTCAACAAAATCATGATGAAAAGAAATAAATGTATAGCTTGAAAAGAATAATAATATAGTCAGTGGTCTTATTTTTTCTTTGTAAATGCTAACTGAAGTCAATTCCATAGTGTCTCCAGTCAAAGTTGAAAGATGAGGCAATTCTTTACCATGATATTCCTAAAAAAATCCTAATTGTCTCACAAGGATTTAATAAGTATTATTTTCTATGAATTTTTAGAGAATTCATAGAATTTTCCCCTTCTGCTTTTTTGTACCCATTGTTTAGTGTCACCAGTCATTCTGGATGGGTTCTGATGTGTAAAGGATTAAAGGTGACAAGCCCAGAATCAGTAGAATCAAGCTTACTGGGGATCTGGTTTTTAACTCCCATCTTAGCAACTTTCCTTCTAATATCACCTGGAATGTTTTATCCAGTTTGATTCAAACCCATTACCAAGGTGTACAAATGCCTCTTCCTCAGGTCTTTCCTCTCGGAGGCCATCCATAATCCTAGTTGGCACCCAACTCCCTCCTGGTGCAGGAGTGGTTCTGTACTGCGGGGAGAGCTTGGGAATGCAGGACAAAATGTCCATGCTGTTAGCATGCCACTGTCTGCAGCACTGACTGGAGCCAGGGGTGGAAAGAAAGGTCATAGGCTGAAGGCCAACAGCTAGAACCACGGCCAGTTCTCCCTCAGCCATTACATGCTGCATGGATCCAAGGAGTTTGTGAATTATACATTCAAACCTGATGATCTGAGTCATTAATACATTTAACAGTTTCTTTTATTGATTTGTAATTTTTGAATATATAGATTTGTGCTGTGAAAGCTTCCTTCAATGTCTTGCATCAGTTCTGTGAACGTTAGATGAGGGTCTGCTATCTCTACAGTGAATGTGGATGTGATCACAAAGAAATTTCAGGTGATTTGATCAATGTAATCAAGAACAGACTAAAATTCCTTTTTCAAAATAATAATTGGTTGAGACTTTGATGACACAAGTAGACAAAATTGAAGTTTATGATTACAGAGAATTTTATGTCCCGTTTTCCAATTTTGCTGTCAATACTGATTCATCTGTTGATAGGATGTCAAAACTCTACTTCATTTATTATACCACAACTGTGAAACAGAATAATTCTTTAGTTTCTTTTGACAATGTCCATTCCTTAAACTGAGCAAATTTAGCCCAGCTCTCTATCTCTCTTTATAGAGCAACGGTATTTTTATTGAAATGAGAAATCTGCATGCCCATTTCAAAGTGCTAATTCTTGCTCAAAATAGCTTTGGCATGATATTGTGCAAGATTCCTCCCCAAATCAAGAATTGCTGAATTAACACATCCAGTGAGGAAAATTTAGAGGTTGTGCCCAGTAACTTTACTATGGCTGCCAAGGAAGTCCCTCTCACCATTCAAGAGTAATTTCATCTTTGATTTGAGCAGAACTTCTGTAACTTAATGGGTAATAATTTCCTCCTGTCAGAAATTTCATATTCTGCCTGCCCCTCATCTGGCCTGTGTCACATAAAGAGGAGGGAATGTAATTTTCCACCCACCTGTAGAAAACAGCTACGTTTTATTTCCTATGCGATTCTTAATACACTGCCCATGAAAGGAATTCATTATCCACAGACGAAGTAATTATCCTCAAGTAGAGTAGAGTTGAAGCACATAAACTTTAAGTCTGACAGGGATGAGTTTGAAGCCAGGCTCCCCCAACCCTTACATGCTATATGATCCCTGGCAAATTGCTTAATGTCTGAAAGATTCAGGTTTCTCATCTGTAAAGCAGAAATAATACATCTATCTTACAGAGTAATTGTGAGGATTAGATGAAACAATATGTATAAAGTTTCTGGCACCCGGTGGGCACTCAATAATTGCTATTATTATTCAAGCATCTAAATAATAAGCACCACACTGCTATTAATTTTTTACTGAATCCATCATTTCTATATGAATCATTTCTATGTGACTTCAAGTCTTTTATCTCCTATAAAGCACTTGCACTTATTGTCTCATAATTATCTCAATTTAGCCTATATGACTCAAACATCATCAGATTTTCAAAACTAATCCCCAAGTTTCCTGCAAGGAAAAAGCATGTGAACACTCCTTTTTGCTTTTAAAGCAACAGTATTCTTGTACTGGTACTGCTACATGTGAAGTTAAAAGTGAAAATGTTTCCCTTCTCCCATTCCCAAATTCCCATGGCTAAGCAAGTTTATAATCTGGCATGTTTCTTCAACATTATTTTTGAGTTGTCTTGCAGTATCACTAAGTGTTAACTTCTGTACTTTGCCAATAACTTGCATTTCTTTCACCAGATCTTAATTTTTCTTCCACTAATAATACTTTAGGTCTTTATCACTGTGCACTAATCTAAACATCTGCACGACATTCTCATTTTGCTTCTTTCTTTCCCAGATCATTCTCCTGTGCAGATTTTATTGTCTTCTACATTCGCCCAGTAAGTAAATGAGTCAACTGACTTTAAGATGCTCTGATATTTATCTCTGCCTTCCTTTACCTTGTATTTTATGTGATATCATAATGTGGTAATTTTTACATAAATTAGAGTATTTTTCCCTGCCTCAAAAGCTTTGTCTCCAACGGTCCCTTTTGTTATAGACTGATATCTATCATCCCCAAATTCTTATGCTGAAGATCTAGGCCACATTACTTCTGCATGTAACTGTAATTGGAGATAGGATCCTTACAGAAGCTATCAAGTTAAAATGAGGAGGGATGACATATATTGGAAAGGAGAAAGAAAATGTTCAAATAGGAAGGGGAACAAGGAAAAGGAGAAGGGGAAGAAAACAGAGGGAATAGGGATTCAAAAATAAGAAAGAATGGAAGAAAAACAATAGAAACAAAGTTCTACAAAGAGAGAAGGGAAGAAGGATTGAAGAGAAGGGAGAGGAATGGAAAAAAAGAATTTAGATATATTAAGTACAGGTACACATCCCCTAAGATGAATGAAATCATTATTTAAAATTATATCAATAAAATTAATTTAAATAAATAAACAAAACAAAGTAAGTAAGATAAATCCTAAACCAGTAAAACTGATGAACTTATGCAAAGGGACAGTCAGAAACAAACATGCACCACGTGAGCATTGGGAGCTTCTAAGATCACAGGCAAATCACCACGAAGTACAGGGACATGTGGGACAGAATTGTTTACGGGTTTCAGAAAGAAACAATCTTGTCAATTTCTTGGTCTTTGACTTGTAACTTTCAGAAGTGTCATAGTGTCAATTTCTATTATTTAAGTCAGTCTATCTGTTGTAGTTCTTTATGGCAACACTACAAAATTTCATACCACGCCTTGGAACAATCACCGCCTGCCTCTGTCAGTCCTGTTACAGGGAGGGTTCTACTCAAAGCATGATCGTCACTAAGAAGCCCTTCTAGACCACATGAGATGACACTGTCCTCTCATCTCTGACTTTTCCCAGTGCCTAACAACTCTACCACAACTGTGACATTCAATTATAGAGGCATCATGTACAAGTAGACAACTTTCTTTAATGCATTTTTTATTTTTATTTTTTTTTTTTTACCCAGGGTCTTACTGTCTTACTGTGTAGTTCAGGCTGGGCTTGAGTTTACTACGTAGCCCAGGTTTGCCTTGAACTCACAGTGATCCTCCTGCATCAGCCTTCAGAATGCTGGGATTACAGGTGTGTATCAATATGCCCTACACACCTTCTTCTATGCTTTCCAAAATCTTAAATTTTACATTTAACTCAAAGAATTTTCCCTGCATTCAAGAAGTCCACTATCTTTTTCTCTCCCCTCCTCTTATTTTCAGTAGCAAAATCGTTCCTGGAAGTACAATAACTATCTTATGACCCACAAGCATGAAATCTGAGAATAAACTACTAACATGCATGCTAAAAGTGCATAGCACAAAATATGTGTTATTGATGACATAACCAAATAAATGGCGAATATGGATCACCAGACTTATTACACGAGGAAAATTAAAATTTATTGGTTTCAACCACTTCAGTGAGTGCATCTCCAATTGACAATAGGTTATAAGACTACACTTTATATCAAGTACCGTACACATGTGGTGGCTGGAATTTTTTTCTCCTGGCATTAATAACCGATTGTTAATGTTTTTTATGTCATGTTATATTCCTTATGAACTGGTTAACACTTGACCAATGTGGACTTCATTATTTTGTCAAACCCTGAATAAATATGGATAATACAGTAATAAGATATTTATTTATGTTCTCAGCTTTGGTATCCAGAAGTGGTAGTCCCCAAATATTTCAAATTCCATTATTCACAATGATAATATTGTGTTTATCTACCCTTACAGAGTAAGCGTGAATACAGGACTTCCATAAAGAAATAAATGGAAGATGTGTATCATTCCCAGGTGGGAACTTTAAGAACTAGTACAAGGTTAACCATCTCTTTTATCTGTACTGGCAACTGGCAATCCTCCAAAAGGCTGCCGTCCAGTAGCTAAGATTAAGGAGCAGAAATAGTATGCGCAAAGCTCTTAGCTGACCCCTGGTGGAAATTTAATACGAGTGAAAAACTACCCTTGTTTTAGAAGACAGCTTTGGCTTCCCACAGTAAAATCTAGCCCAACTAGTATATAAAAGTATCTTATCTTCTAAAACAAGATTTCGGATTGATTTGAACACTAAAACTTCCTATGGCTACCATTTTGGCTTCAGTGATCTGTGATTTAAGTCTTTTTCTCTGTCTTTTATTAACATTCATATACTTTTATAATACTATGTGGCTCTCACTCAGAATAGTTATGAATAATTTTATGACTTTGTTAACCCAGGTCCTGCCCTCGAGGCACGTATAAGATCTATGGTGTATTGAGTTTCTCTTTAAATATTCAACCCACGCATAAACCACTGGCAAATGTAAAGCAACAACGACATCAAAAGAAAAATTACCAAACATATTTCGAAATTGAAGACTTAAGGAAGGATGAAAAGGGAAAAACAATTTATTTTTCAACAATTTCAGCCTCCGTTTTCATAAAGCCTTTCCTTTTTATGTGCTACTATAAGTGTTATTAATACTCATATCTGAGTTCAGAGTACCTGGTAACAGAATCGCAAGGTCAGCAAGATTTGCGTTACTGCCTCAAGCCTTGGAAGTAGTAACTGCTTCTCTACTTCCATGGAACTGGTTTCTCCAGTCTGCATCTCTGGATTCCAGTCCCTTTCTCCTATTTTCTTCTGCTCTTGCTTTCGCAAAATCTGACCCAGGATCAAGTGTTATGCATGGTTTAAAATATATGATGATGGCAGATAATTTGCATTCTGAATCTTTTCTGCAGTCATGACTTGCTGGGTCCTGTCCCCACTGCAGTGTTCTGAATGACTGCTGAGCTGATAGAGAGGAAATCTTGACTGTCACTGGGGAAACTTGTTTCTTATCTCTGAAATCTCTCACAGAAATTTCTTCATCCAGCGGGCAGAGCTTCTGTCCTCATCTGAAATTTTACTTTCTACAGTTTCAGTTTCCATAGCTAGTCAATGAAGATCCAAACATTTCAGTTGAGAAATTTTGTAAGTAAACAATTAGTAAGCTTTAAAAACCTTTATTATGTATATTGTCATTTTTTTTTACTAGTTATAGATATTATTGTCTCACTAGGCCTAATTTATAAATTAAAATTTATTATAAGTCAGTGCATATATGAAAAAACATAGCATATGTATTCTATATAGAATATGTGTGTGTGTGTGTGTGTATATGTGTGTGTGTGTGTGTGTATGTATGTATTACCATTCATGGCGTCATTTATCTACTGAGGATCTTGGATGTATTATTTGCAGATAAGGGGGACAATTCTCACATCCAAGTACTAACTAGGCCTAAGTCTGCTTACCTTCCCAAATCAGTTCAGTTCAGGCACATTCAGGGCATTATGGCTATAGACGGGTGACTATTCCATAAATAAGAAGGATTTTCTATTCTATAAATAAGAAGGATTTTCTCATAATACGTTAACCAGTGAACACCGCAATAGCAATACCGACCAGCATTTCCCATTGCCTACTATATACCAAGCTCTCTTCAGGGCTTGTCCCATAAATTAATCCTTTCAATGCTGCCAGTGACCCTGTGACAAATCACATTAATTTCCCGATTTTTGGGGTCATTTAAGTAAAGGCGTTTAGATTTTGGATACCTGGCTCCAGAGCCTACTCATTTAACTCCTCCTCTGTAGTGTTATTTTAAGTATAGTTCAAATGGAGAACTTCAGGTTCCCTTTGGACATTATCCAAGAGACTTAGACGGTGTGTATCTAGAAGATGAAATGAACCTTAATGAGTTCCCTGCTTCCTTGCTGCCTCCATTGACATAAATTTTCCAGACTACAACGTGTAGATCCGATTGTGCTCTGCCATCACCGCAAGCCATTTTGGTGTCTTGATTTGTTTCCACATCTTGTGCTCTATTAAACTGGAAAATAAATTCAGTTCTCACCTTCACATTGACCGGTCAGTTTCTTCACTGCTTTTCAGGTACCTGCCTCTTTCTCACTTGAAAGCCTGGTTTACTGTTTCCACAATGCTTTTCCCAGAAATTGATCAAAGTATTACAATTTAGTACTAATGACTTATACCTGGGTTTGGACCACACATGTCACAATTTTCTTTTCTTTCCTTTCCCTTTTATTTATTTATTTATTTGTTTATTTTGCTCATAGCAGTGATCACATAATTCTCAAGATACTTAATCTTGAAGTTGGTGATGACACCTTAAGATTATTTTTGTCCAACTCCAACATGATTCAGAGAGACTGCTATCTTTTACTTTATGCCCTCCAGTGGTGCTTTAACAGGGGTAGGCATACCCTAAGAAGTCAATAAATGTTATTGACTGACTTCTTAAGTTGTTTTACATAATTTGTCAAGTATTTTTCCCTCTTTAATTGTAGAACTCAAGTTTATTTCAGGGAGAGTTAATACTGCATTGGTCTGATTCATTTATTTTTTAAAGAAATTATTTGACGTCTAAGAGCTTTAGAAAAAAAGAAACCATTTCCTTTTAAACAATGAAATCATGTTTCACTGGCATAATTGAATTGGAAAACAGACAGGCTGAAGTTTAGCTCTAAACTCAGAACCCATGAAGGTCGATTGAAAAAATGCAGTCGCCCATCCCAATCTTAAGTGACACTTTTTTTCAAATTGTGTCACAAACATGCATACAAAACAAGCACTAAGTGTTACAGATTACAACCTAAAGCTTTCCAACCATGCCAGTGGAGAGAAAGAGAGAGAGAGAGGATGAAAATTGAAGTACTTCAGTTTCACTTTCTTCTTCCTTAGCATGTGGGAGGGTGAAGGAAAGTCAAGTAAGGTGAAGGTATAGGCTACAGTGTGACAAACAGGAGGAAAAATATTGCTTCACTACACTTTGATTTTATTTCAGGGTACTATCAGTTTGGCAAGAGCCTGAACACACAAAATCTGTCTTTTTAAGAAATGTCTAGTCTCATAACTACCCAATAAATCAACCACGATAAAAGGTGTGTCCTGCTCACAGACCAATGCACAGCAATTACATCAAACTCTCTCCCCTTGTACCCCTTTTGTTCAGGTGCCCACGTTTCCCTCATTCTTACTATTTACACTCCCATTCTTGCTCCCCTCCTCCACTGCCACTGATTTGTCCCCTTAGAACTCTGTGGAAACCATGTTCATCCTTGGACTCTTCCCACTTCTAAGTTGGAAGAACTATGCCCTAAATTTACACTTGTCTGTATTTGGTTTGTCTATAGTACCTCCCAAAGAATTTTCCTATTGCTCAGCACCAGGAGATGTTGACAGGTCAAACAGAGAACAGAGAACCCTCTCAAGGCAATGAGGGTTGCCACTGGCAGAAAATGATTCCATGGTAGACAGTGCTACACCTGTGGTTCTTATTTAAATTACAGATCTCTATTTTAACACTCTCTCCTCCCTCTCACTCTCACTCTCTTTTTCTTAGTATCTGTCTCACTCAGGGAAGTTGTCTGAATTTTTTCTTTTCCTTCACTTTCACACAAGCCCTCCAAGTCTTTCTATCTCGTCTCATATAAAGTCCCTTGAGGCCTCTTTTCTTCCCTCTGCCTCAGTTCATTATGTGTGCAATATCATTGTGTATAATGAAAAAAAGAGCTGTAGTTAAACATCCTGTGATGTTTTATTATGAAAAGAGGGACATAAACAACATAAAAAGAAAGAACTTGTCTTATGACCCTGTATCTCAGTTTGCATGACCCCCTAACCCCAGTGCCTCATTATTCTAAGCCACTGGCTCAGCCTCTATGCTTCAGTGTTCCTCAGTTTTAACAATTTAAGTCTAACATCAACATGCTTTCATCCTAGATTGTCCCTGGTTCCAACTTTAGATTCATCCAAATTATTCACTATAACCTTCACCTGTGCAGTCTCCAGAAATATTTGCTCTTTTTAGAACTTGAATCACATTTCTCCTGGCAATTCCTTTTGGGATACTCTTCCACCACATTTCAATTACTAAAAGTCTGTCTTAAATCACATCTCTTTTTCTGAAGTTGCACCCAAGGCCCCAATCACTCTCATCAAAATACTCCCTTCATGCAGTAGGTCGTACTGCATGATGTCCCTTGCACTACAACTTGACTATGTGCCTTTCTAGATCTCATTCAAGGGATTTGATTTGACTGTAATAAAGCTTCCCCACCAGGTTCTAAATTCCTCATGGAAAGGGTACAGCTTCATTTATCTAAATACTCAGCAAAATTCAGGAAGTGCCTTGCCTGGAAGCAAGTATGAAACTGAACAGTGTTTATTACTTTGAATGTCCTGGCCTGACTTGACCTAATTTATATTCCATAATCTGTAAACCTAAAGGGAAAATAGGTTGTTTTGCTAAATGAAATACATGCCATGAAAGTGAAATAATTTAGCACATGGGAGAAATGTAATCCTGATGTTGTCTTTAAGTCAGTTGTCTGCATCGAAAGCCCGCTATTCGACAATTACAAGTAAATTAGATCAGAACTGCCTAGAAGTTACTATCTGTTGCCTTAACGTAATAAAATCAGCATTTATTATGGATTAGGAGGCATATAATGATTTTTTGGGAAGTTATACAAAGAATAAAATAAAACAAAAGAGAAGAAAAATAATCACCATCAACAAATGATGTCTCCAAAGTAACATCAATATAATGTAATTAAAAGACAAGAAGATACTTTTTCATTCTGAATGAACTTAAATTGTTTGTGCCTTTACTCTTTGCAACATCTCATCAAACTTAGCAACTACTTCCTATAGGCCTTTGCAAGCACATAATAAATGTGAGGTCTGAAACTTACGCTCTTTGAGTTATTTTAATGTATTTTATGTTGAGTTGTTTTGCTTATCTATGTGTAAGGATGAATCCATGCATACACAGACATGTGCATATGCATACATACTAAGCTCTGGAAAGAATATAGGATGGTAAAGCAGAATGCCAGGTCTAGCTGTGCATCTGAACCTGTTACACTGATGGTGCATATTGTATTTCTGAGTGGGGACTTCATTATCTTCATTAACGAGATAGTGAAGAAATAATGTCTATATTTCTTTCTGGCTCTTAGACCCTTGAATTGCTTTAAATGTACCCTGATACTAACATGGACATCTAAAAGATTCATGTCTGACCATCTCTTTGGTAAGTTCCATAGATGGATGATCCTTACTAGTGAAGCTTGCTTAAAAGGCCTGGAGAATGGACATGTTCACATGGGAACTTTGTTGTCTAATATAGAGCAAACTCAGAAGGTATTATCTCCAATTCTAAAATTAATCAGTGTCCATTGTTCTTGGCTATAAACTTAAATGGAAGAATGTTTTAACTGAAACAATGCTCTGATTTAATCTGCTCTCCGGTACTGCTATACAATCTTATTTTGTCTTCTTTCAATTTGGTTTCACACATGAAAAAGGAAAGCCTTTGCAAAATGTGTGCAAATTGTTAAATGTCAGCTGAATGTCATTTTCCAAGTTTGGAACTCAAATAGAGCTCTCTGAAAATTGGTTGTCATCCACTGGGAGTAAAAGGAAAGATCTTTGAAAAGGTCCTGGGAGGCTTCATTTCTAGAGGTTTCTAAGGTCCCACATGAGCTGACTGCTTTTCCATGCAAGTCATTTTCCCCATGGTATACAAAGTCACTGTCCTTCCTGCCTCCTAACCTTTGACTGTGCCATTGCACTGCCCATGAGCACCCCATCTTTGCTCTCTATTTAGTCAAATGTGCTTGTCCTGCAAACATGCCATTAACACGCTTCTCCCCTGAAGCGTGGCATTTCAGTCATACAAAGTCTCTCCACTTCCTGAAGTCTGAGTATACTTGAACTATCTAATACCTGCTCCTGGTTTACACTTGTGCTGTTATAACCGATGTTTGCCCACACCACACCACACCACTCACTATTCTTTTCTCTTTCCTTGCCACTTGTTTGCAAACTCTTCAAAGTAGAAAACCATCAGTCACAATACTCAGCTCAAAGCTGTTTAGACAAGAAGTGTTCCAATAGATTTGTTCTACGTCATTCTCTATTCCTCAACATGCAGAGGAATTTGAATGACCTTATAGTCTTTGCTTTTAAGAATGGAGCTATAAAAAAAGAAACTGGAAGAAATTAAAAACACCAGAAAATTAAAGAACGTTCATGAGTATTTTAGTAAAAAATAATATCTAAGCCAGAATTATCTGAACCACTAGATAATTGTCCCCATCAACTAATTAAACTGGTTCCTGTTGAAAGCATTTATTCACCCTTTGTTGTTTTACACAACTTAGACACAATTACCAAACCTTGATGGGAAACTTACATATCACAAATGCCCAGACTGAGGACCATTAGGGAATGAGGTGTGACCCGCCAAGGATAGACATAAGTATCGGATGACACTACAACCTCTTGAAATTCCAGGCATTTGTCTTACTGCCAGATTGACCTTCTCTTGAGAAATATGGTTATTTTTCTCTCATCGAAGTGGCATAATCGGTGTGTTGACTCTTGTTTTCCTTCCAGGTAAGTGGGACAGAGACAGATGAAGACAAATACAGAAGGAGCTTTGATGAATCTATGCAGTGTTTTATTGCTGATGCAGACTGATTCCATATATTTCCAGAAATGCAACATTTAAGAAGAAAAGGGGTGGGGTCAGCATTGAGGGACGGGTGAGTATAACAAAAGTTAGTGAACTTTATCAGGAGTTGGGCAGGCACACTCATGCGGACAGACCTCGACACATAAGAAAAATCAGATGACATCGAATAGAGTTTAATGTTTTCATTAAAGTGAGAAGAGATTTTTACTTGCCTAAGAAAAATGTCTTAACTAAAAAAGAGATTTTTCAAAGACCACAGACAACAGCAAGGTAAAATGTGTCTGATTTATGGCAGGTTTAAAAGGTCTTCTTCCCACATGTGAGTCTAGAGCCACTGTAGGTGCCACAATGGGATGATAAATGAAGAAATAACTCAACAGTAAAGCAACAAGGGAGTGGGCTCTGGGATGGTGACAGCTGTGCCACTGGGCCTCAGGGTAGAATCCAAATTCTGAAGTACAGCAACTCTGCTAAGGGTTGGAAGAGACAGACAAAGAAAAGCAGCAGGCACCAAGTATCAGAAAAGTGGAATTTTCACTCCGCATTCACCAGTGATCACCTACATGACCTTCAGGATATCACCTTACCTTGCTCTGCTTCCACTTTGCATCTCTGAATGTGCATAACAACAGCTTATTCCCCCTCCTCACTGGGATGTTACAAAGAATAAAACAGAGTGATAATACATGATCTAGTGCTTTGAAGAGCTCAAAGCACCATACAAATGCAAGGCATTCATTATGTTCTAAAGGTATCATTTCAGTGACAAAGATAAAAAGAAGGAGCATATTATTAAATTACATATTTGAAAAGATAAGAGGTATATTGGGAGAGCTGCTTTCAGGAGATATTTTAAAAACTGGCATTTTGTCTTCCAGACACCAGCCAATCCTCACACATAAACATAGACCTGGAATGAGTGAGAAATAGATGATGGTGTACAGGAGGTGAACAATGTATGCAGGTAAATTGCAACTATGTGCCAACAAAATAAAATTGGTAACTTACATAATGAGATCACTAATTGAAAAGCATACAAAAGACCCAATATTATAAATAAGTAATAGAAAATAGATGTTAAGTGCAAATTCAAAGCTACAATATGAACTTAAAAGGACAATTATTAACAAATATTCATCCTGCTCACCCAAAGGCAGAGGGCTGTGAGACAATAGGTAATACAGAGTCAAGCTTTTGCAGAACTTGGTCACTCTAATGGTGTGAGCAATAATTTCAGAAAAAAGCTAGCTGCCGGTCAAAAAAAAAAATCATCTAATAAGTTGTTAGCATGTTTTGTGTTTGTTAAGGTTTATGCATTTATCATTGGGGAGACAAGGAAAAGTTAGAAAACTGTGCCTTTGTAGATTAGCAAGAGAAGATGAGAATGTCAGAAACAGCAAAGTGATCCCTAAATACGAACACAGCTTACTATGAATATTTCAGTTGGTTAGAAAAGAAAGATAATAACAAGGTATGCTCCATTATATCTAAAATTTCTGGACCTCAGACTCTATAATTCTAAATGCATTTTCTATGCTAGAAATAATATTCAGAGACTTTTCCCTTTCTGCTCCTTGTAAAAGAATGTAAAGTAACTATGGAATGGAGAATGCAATTTACTTTGTATTCAAGTAATACCAGGCCAGCTAAGAGTGTGAGTTCATACTAAAAACTGAGAAGTGTAGGTGAGAGTCTACATACTGAAACCTGAAGTCCCCATGCTAGACTTCCAAACACTGGCAACCCTTCTAACCCACAACACTCATTTGGGCAAAAGGAGAAGACAGTTTTGGGGGGAAATTCATAAATTTAAGAGGAAATACAGGTAATTAGTATCAGGGAGAAATAACAGAAGAGAGGATAGAGAGGAAAGAGGAGAGAGAAGAGCTGATTGAGATTCAGGTGGTTGGGGCTCTGGACCTAATCTGGACCTGACTGGAACTGAACTCTTAAGAAATGTCATCTATACAGAAAGAATTTTAGCAGCTCTAGCATATTGTGGTAGTCTAGAGTTGCCAGACTGCAGAGGACAGACTTTGTAGTAGGAAAGATAAAGACCAAAACACATGCTCAAGCAGAAACAATAAATGGCAATAGAAAATATACAGACAATTTTCTGGGAGAAAAAAAATGTTTCAAAAACACAATTAAAATTCTCTAAATTTAATAAAAATTTTCTAAACTTCTCAAATAAAAACAATAATTATCAAAATCAGAGTCACGTATCAAATAAAGAAGATAAAATAATGAATCTGGTGTACTCACTTCTTAGGTTTTAAAATTATCATTTTCTAGTCAGTTTTTTTTTTAACTCTAAGTAATCACTTTCCAGCACAAAGTGTTTTGAAGTAAGACTCAGATAAATGGAATATAATGTATAAATATTTTCAGATACATTTCTAACCATTATCACACACCCCCAAACTATTATTTTATAGCATTAAAATTGATCAAACTTCAAATCACCCTGTTTGCCTCATTTTAATTTATTTACTTTGTTTTAGTTAGGACTCAAATTGTGACATTTCCTTTGTCACAAAGTTGCCTAAACATCATTTAATCTGTAGGGTCCCCTTCCTTTATTTTCCTCTCTCTTCCTTTTTATCTTCCTTGCAATTTATTTTTGAAGATACTGATTCATTTCAACGTAGATTATTTCACAATTACTATTTTGTAATTTTATGGCATCAGTGAACTTATTTCTCTATTTCAAATAATTTCTTTGATTGGAAATTAGATTTAGAGACTTAGCCAAACTTGCATTGAATATTTTAAAAGGAATGTTCTGTAATTTATGATGTGCTTCCATCAAGAGGGATATGATATCTGGTTGTCAACTTTTTACAGCATTTTAAACCTCTATAATTATTGCTTACTCGTGAGAACTAAAGATACTATTTCCTTAAGGTTTATTAAATATCCTAAATCTATAATTTCTCATTCATTTCATTAGCTGAAATACTTTGGTAAAAATTTTGCTTATCAAATATTCTATTTTTCTGAGATATTTTTGTATAGGAAATGCATAGTAAGTGCTTTACCTCTATTAATCACAATTTTCACAATAATATGCGAATTTTGGCATCCTCCAAAGAAAATGAGGCTTTTTCCCAATATAAATATAAAACTCATTGATTTGTTATAAACTATTATAACTGTCATTTTTACTGGTACTCAAATCGTCTTCAAGTGGTCCTGAAATCTTTTGACATACTCTAGAATTCCTTGACAGATTCTTTACTTTTTAATATGCAAAGGTGTCTCAGGCTCATTTTATACCTTTTCAGCATTACACTTGGATTCTTTTTGTCCTCCAAAGCCCCCTGGCTCTTTTTAGTGGGTAACGCCATTTTGACATTTGTTATTTTTTTAGGAACATTTAAAAATATTTTTTCATCCAGAATTTTTGGTTGTTTGAGAGATCTAAGTAATCTAATCCACCTTCACATACAGTCATCTCAGATTCTGTACAAATTCATGCCTTGGTACATTTCCCTGCTGGCATATGTCACAAATTCTGTGAAGATGTCGCTTTAAATTCATCTTCTTCACAAGTATGTTTCTGGCTACACAGGATGCAAAGAAGTGAATGTTAAGTAAATAAATAGTATATGTAGAAGAGAAAACTTGCTAAAAGAAAACTTATTAAAGAAGAAAACCTTATTAAAAGGAAACATAAACTGGTCAGAAGTAGATTTGGAAATGTTTAAGTATTAGTACAAAATAAAAAATTTAGAATTGTCAATGCAAAAGTAAAAATATGTAAAATGAACAAAACATCCTGAAGATAAATAATTAAATTAAAAAGTTTCTTAAGTGCCAGAAATGAAGAATACTCATTTCTAGGAAGCAAATAAAAGGATCCATTGAACACTCAGCATAACAACAGTAACAAAACAACAACAAAAAACAAACAAACAAAACAAAACCAAACCCCAGGGATGTCTTCATGAAATTTCACAACCCCATGGACAAAGTGATGATCCTAAATGTCTACCATAGTACACTGATACAAAGTACTAATAACCTACAGAAGGCCAGGAGTTACAATGACATTCATTCATCTTCCCTCAGTTAGCACTTCTTTGCCAAATTCTTTATTTGTTCTTCTTCTTCTTTTTCTTTTAATATAGGGCCTTGCGAATAGTTCAGGTCAGCCTGAAATTGACTATGCAGTTCAGGCTGCCTTTCAACTTTCAGTAACACTCCCATCTCAGTCTTCAGAGTGCTGGGATTATAGGTGTGTGCCACCACACTCAGCTTCCTTTGCTATTTTCTTTCTTTCTTTCTTTTTTTTTTTTTTTTGGTACCAGGGATCAAACACAGGATCTTGCCCTTGCCAAGCAGGCGTTTGTGCCACTGAGCTAAACCTCCGGCCCTCCTTTGCTATTTTCTAAGAGATAGAAATCTCAATCCATAAAAAAGTATTGGTCAAGTATGAAAAATAAAAATAAGAAAAATTTCAAACACTGGAATTAGCATAAAGAGAGATCCAGGATGACAGCAGGCAAGAAAAACTGTGATCCCAAAGCTTGAAGGTCTACCAAACAACTTATCTCCAAGTAAGGAGAAAGAGAAGGAAAAGGGACAAATAGAGGAGGAAGGCAGGTGTCTCACCTACTTTTTTCTCCTTGTCAACTTGGCAAGTGGGCACATTTCTTTAAACGAGCCTCCAGATACAAAGGCATGCTTATTTTTTATCATTTCACAGATTGAATACTATAACACAGGTTTAACAATCCTTAAGAACAAACATTAAGTCTATCAACATTATATTACACTAGAATCATAACATTTTGTCCTTGACCCATCCCAAAGACTCATGCACATCCCTTTATGCAAAAGTCATTTAGTCTGCTGGGGGTGGTGGTGCACGCCTTTAATCTCAGCACTTGGGAGACTCAGGTAGGTGGAGCATTGTGAGTTCGAGCCCGGCTTGGGTTACAATGTGAGCGAGGCCGGCCTAAACTACATAGTGTAACCCTGCCTCAAAAAAAGTAGGGCCAGGAGTTTGGCTCAGTGGCTTAAGTGCCTGTCTGGCAAGCACAAGGTTGTGTGTTCCATCCCCGGTACTGAAAAAAAAAAAAATGTCATTTAGTCCATCTGCAAGAGTTCTCAAAGTCCTAACAGTTTCAGCATTGCTAAAAAGTCCAAGTGCCAAGTCTCCTCCAGGATGTAAGACAAACTCTTAGCTGTAAGCCCCGGTACAAATGAAAACAAAGTTAAACACTTCCACTATGCAATGCACAAGATAAACATTTCTATTCTAAAAGGTACAAACATGGGGATACAAAGCATTGGGACCAAAGCAAGTCCAAAATCCAGCAGGGCAAATATTAAGTCCTGTATTTCCTGTACATCCAGCATGTGAGGCAATCTGTGGCACACCGTGAACTCCAAAGGGCTTGTGTCATTCCACTCCTATGGCACTTTGGGTGGTTGTAACTCCCACGGCTTCTCTCTTAGGCCTGCTTTTCTCTCTCCTTGAAGCTTTCCTTAGACAATCCACATTCCTGGCTTTTCCAAACTTCTGGCTTTGCACCTTTGGCTTCACACTCACAGCTTCACACACTGCTCTCTCACAAGCACACCACCTGGCATCCCAGGCCTTCTGAAATTGGAGTGATAGACTTTTTAGTCTCAGAACTCTTGCACTCTGTATGTACCTAAAAACAGCACCACATGTATGATGCTGAGGTCTGCTGCCAGTTGGAGCAGTAGCCAGGTTTTCTTCGCTCTTGGCTGTAGAGGTTGAGTGTCTAGATTGCTGAGCACTCTGAATTCAATTCTGAGGAACAAATTTTTTATGCTACTGTCATTCTGGAACATGGTACTCTGCAGGTTTTACCTCAAAGCAAAGTCTTTCACTTTTGCAGGTTTGAGGCTGCAAAGGTTTGAGACTTGCTGCTTTTTGTGATGTCTTCAGGCCATATTTTCTATTCTACTATTCCTTCTTAACAAGCAAAATTTCCTCAGCTATATCTTTGCAATTCATAGCTTTATTGCAGTGCCCTTTCTGGTCAAACTCACAACGTTTTAAATCATCCTGCTGGGCTCTTTGCTCTTGGTTCACAACATAAATCTGGCTAAAAGTCCCCCAAAACAGCCACACTACCGCCTCAACATTTGACTGCCTTGAAATTTCTTTTGCCAGATTAAGTAGTCCGCTGCCCTTCATCTTACTCTCAGGTAGTCTCTGGACACAGGTAACATAAAGACAGACTTTCTGCCAAGCCATAACACACATCATCTGGAGTTCAGCAACCAATGCAGTTCTTCCTCCTAGTAGAAACTTCCTGAGCCTGGTCTTTGCTGGTTTTTTGGTCTTCTGATCTATGACCAGAATGTCCCATACAGAACAGCCTAAGCTGTTTCAAGGCTACTCCGTCAGGCTACATCCCCAAATCCTTTCAAACTCTAACCATGAGCCATTCCCAAAGGTTCTTGAATCACATGGACAGATATTGTCATAGCAGCAACCCCACTCCTGATACCAAATTCTGTCTCAACATACCCAAATCAATAAATGTAACATACTATATAAACAGAAATAAAGACTAAAATAACATGAACATCTGAACATTGAAAAAGCCTTGACAGAATTCAGCATTAATTCATGATAAAAAACACTTAAGAAAACAGTTGTAGAATGTGTCCTAGTTACTTTTCTCTCATTGCTGAGACAAAATGCCTAACACCAAAAATTAAGGAAGGAAATGTTTATTTAGCGTACAGTGTGTGGTGGTTTCAGTCCATAATCAGCTGGCTCCAAGGAAGGGTGGCATGACACAGGAGCAACACTTCAAAACAGCAGCCAGCCAAAGTAACCAGAGAAAAAGAGGGAAGAGCAAGCCTCTTTTCCTTCCTTATATTGTACACTGCCACTCCCCCTCTAGGGCAGATGTAGCACTCACAAAATCTCCTTGCCTTCTTGCACAGGACCAGGATATTTACAAAGTAAAATCTTGCTCTCTTCTGAGTCTCTTAGTTAAACTTCTAAACTTCTCAAGTTGACACAATGTATCAACTATAACAGCAGGAAATAGTGAAGACAGCCTACCTGACTCACTTGAATCACTGCAAGATTTCTATAACTGTCAGGCTAGTTAGGGATGATTTACTGATTGATTGCTACATAAAAAATCCTAGCAAGTAAGATATGAAAAGGTAATTTTTAAATCCAAACAAATTAAAACTCAAAAGAAAATTTTGAAAAAGGACAAATAGTTCCGCTGTAAGAAATGATTACACAGTCAAAATGAAACAAATATTACATAATTATCCCAAAATTGTGCCATGTGTATCCCGGGAGAGTAGGAAAGGGAAATTACTTAGGATGAAGTATATGTGGAAAGGATGCTGCATGTAATAGATCTAAATTCTCCAGGCGTGGTGGCGCACGCCTTTAATCCCAGCACTCAGGAGGCTGAGGTAGGAGGAGAGTTGTGAGTTTGAGGCTGGCTTGGGCTACAACGCGAGTGCAAGGCCAGCCTGAGCTACATAGTGCGACCCTGCCTCAAAAAACCAGGACTGGGAGTTTGGCTCAGTGGCTTAAGCACCTGTCTGTCAGGTGCAAGGTTGTGAGTTCAATCCCTGGTGCCCCCCCCCGCAAAAAAAAAAAATAGATCTAAATTCACCTTCCAAAGGGAAGTCAGAAGATTTGGAGGCAGCCTTCCTTGACAGTAATACATTCCATGAACCTTACTAAATACCTAAAACCATGGATAACACTGAACCCTACTTACACCGTATTTTTTCTTTTGCACACTTACATGCACATTTTCAATCTTTTTTCCTCTTAACTAAGCAT
>RJWM01010659.1:0-62689 GCA_004363535.1 Dasyprocta punctata
CACATTGTTTTGGCTTGTGAAAGATGGGAAAGTGCCAGAGATGAGAGATGACTCTGAGTTTGGTGGCCTGTGTTGTTTAGAAAAATGGCTAACCTTGAAGGGAAATGCAGATTAATCTCTGCATTTGTGAATGACAGTACAAGTTCAGTCTTTGGCATGTAGAGTGTGATTTATCAGTGGGATATACAGGTGGAGAGGTCCAAAACACACTATTACCTCTGTGAGGATGATCTCCTAGGAAATCTATTCCTAGCTCCCTGTTGGATAGGTGGCTTTTATTTATAAATGAAGTCAGCAACACAAAGACAACTTGTCTAGCCCTGAACCCATGCCACAAACTACCTTCACTTTCTCACTGCCCCATATTGGCTAATGATATTTTTATTTCCCAAACTGCTTGTCTAGGATCTATGCTTTGTTTTTAATTATTCTCTCTCTCTCTCTCTCTCTCTCTCTCTCTCTCTCTCTGTCTCTGTCTCTCTCTCTCTTCACTTAGGCACTAAATCTTATTGATATTTCCTTTACAGTGTCTCTCACTTCCATGTATCTTCTGCCCCTTCTAATGTTTTTCTGTAGATTAGTGATCATCTCTTATCAGTATCTTTGTCTCCAGTCTATTCCCCAATAACCCATTGTCTCTACAATAAGTTTACTTTTCCTTAAACCCTGAACTGATCTTTGATTCCCTTTGTTACAAACCTTCATTGACTTGCTGTCATCAACAAGATAAATATCAAATTCCTTAACATTATACTATTCATAATATACATAATATATTTCCTCCAGTCAAACAGATCTGCTTAGGGACCTATTCTTTTCTCACCAAGTATTACTTCCTTGCCTGCAACTTTAGCAGAGTATGTGGAGGCTGAAAGGTAATTTTATAGAAATACCTTGAAATGCAAAAAGAGAGGTGCTTGGTATCCCGGTGAAGTCTCAGACAGGACTTCACTGAAAATATCCGACTAACCTGCTGCACTAGCAGGCTCCAATCACAGATCTGAATACTGCAAAGGATAAAGAAAAGAGTAAAAGGGAGGAAGAGAGGAAGTAGAAAGAAGAGAAAAAGAAGAGAGGTCCATAGGAGTTACCCATGACTGGCATGGATATCAGGGATCTCAGTCCTGTTCTGTATAACTAGTCTTTTATAGACTTAAAGTGATTATCCTCTTATCTCTGAGCTCAAACATATAAACCAGGTCTTATAGTTGTTCTTCCCCAGCACCTAGCACAAAGGCTAGCACCTAAATGGTGCTCAGTAAATGTTTCTTAAATGAATTGTCAGCAGTGGACTTGCTTTCTTCAATGAAGGGAAGTCATTTTATACTTTGCAACCATAAAGATTTCTTCTGCTTTCTCTGTGCCTTTTCCAAGACATCCAGAACAATATTGAAAAGGGGGGGAAAACATTCAAACAAGGGTTTTAAAACACACTATATAATGGGAAAATTGATTCACTCCAACATAGTCTTCTTTGTCAGTACATTTCCAGAATCATACTTGACTCTCTGTCTCGTTTCCAGTTCTGAACAATTTTCACCATTAACTCTTTCCAGCAACAAAAATTCATTGTTAGTCACTGCCCTTGCTATGCCGGATCATCTGTTTGCCCTCTTAATAATCGTATTACTCTGTGCTCGTTACTAATGAAGTTCATTCTTTTTGCCTCCACCTCTTCTCCATCTTGCCAGACCATTTGGAATTCTAATCCTGTCCTGGATGCTCGCCTTCCTAGCTGACGATGGGTGTCATCTGCTAACAGCATGCTATCATCTGTCAGCTCTAGGAGTTTATTTTCTGTTCTATCCATGTAAATCATTGATGAAATATTAAAGAATCAGGCCCAGAATGGAGTCCTGTGGAACACAATTTCTAATATTCCTGACTTGACATGAGGTTTATTGTTAGTGAACTCATTGTAAAACTACCTCGCATCTAGTCATCTTTCCCCAGTGTGAGAGGATACACTATCGGAAAGGTAATCGGTAATCAAGTCTTTCTGGGCCCGGAGAGCAATGGAAATGTTTAGAAAGAAAACTAGCATATTGACTGCCCACTTCTCTGCTAGGCACTTTACATATACTAACTTACTCTCCCCTTCTACAGCTCTGCAAGGCAGGATGGTATTGAGCTCAGCACTACAGATCCTAACATTAGACTGTATGGGTTTGAATTTTCACTCCACCAGTTTTTCACTATATGGAGTTGGCAAGATAATTGAAATTCTTTCTGTTTTACTTTTATCATGTGAAAAAATAAGGCTAATAGAATTCATCTCAGCCCGGAAGTGGTGGTGTGCACCTGTAATCATAGCTACTCAGAAGGCAGAGACAGGAGGACTGCAAGTTCAAGGCCAGCCTGGGTAACTTAGTGAGATCATATAAGAAGGCCTAGGGGTATAGCTCAGTTGAAGAGCACTTGCCTAGTATGTTCAAGGCCCTGGGTTCAGTCTGCTGTACCATTAAAAATAAAAAATTCACCTTTGATGATTGTTAGCAGAATTTCACTGCATGTAAGGCACTTACACAGTGACTGGTACCTACCAAATCTGCAAATCTCAGCTGTTGCTCTTACTCCACATCAAAGTTGAGGAGTTTAAGTCAGTATGTAGCAGGACCTGCATTGGAGACCCCATCATTTCTGATTCCAGTTTTTGAGCTCCTTCTACTTTATTGTACAGACATTTATTTGGTGCTGGGATCAAACTCAGGGTCTCACACTGGCTAGGCAGATGCCCTTCTACCGAGCTATACCTGTGTAGCCCCTACTGTGCAGACTTTCACATTTATGTCCCACACATTTCCAAAGAGACTTCCGTCACTTTGCCTCAGATCAAGTGCAATGGGATTTCAGATGAAAATGGCCCAAGCAAGCAGAAACAGATTCAGTTGTATCTAAAACTCATAATTTAAGTCAATATTTCTTTGTTAGAAAGGTATTTATATTCTACAAGAGAAAAAAAGCTAGCAGTCTTAGTATCTCATGCCTGTAGTCCCATCATGGGGTGGGGGTGAAGGGTTTGAGATAAGAATCTGAGGAGGAATGAGCCTCACAAGCTCAAGGCCAGCTTGAACTACATAGTGAAACCTTATCTCAAAAACAAAAACAAAATAAAAAAGAAAGAGAAGCCAACTGAACTTTAAAGTAAAATAACAGAATAAGTTTGAAAACATGATCATCTTAGTTTAAACTACTGACTAATGAAGGTCTCTTTGTTTTCATTTTTGTCTTTTCTTTTTACTTTCTTTTTCTAATTATAAAAGTAGCTAATGCCGGGTGTGGTGATGCATGCCTGTATCTCAACACTTGGAAGGCTGAGGCAGGAAGACCCTCGTAGGTTCGAGGCCAGCCTGCATTACTTAGTGAGACCCTGTCTCAAAAAAACAATACAAAACAAATGAACAAACAAAAATAATAATACAAACAGTAAGTACTTACAGTAGAAAACTTGGGAAAGCCTGAAAAGCCTAGAGGAGGAAAATCACCTGAAATGCAAACAGTAATGATAACCACTATTAATATTTTAATGTATGTATGCTCTTTAGTATTGTTTCTCTACACAATTTTTCTTCACAAAATGGTTTCACATTATATTACTATTTTAGGACTCTGCTTTTCTTCATGTAGTAGATTGCCAGCATTTCCCTCATGTCTTCGCTTTTTTAATATCTGTAAAATCTGTAAATAAACAAATAAATAAGTCATAAGAAAGTACTATAAATAACTTAACTAATCCCCTACTGTTGGGCATTTAGGTTGATTCTATTTTCTCCCCTACTATTATAAATAAAACTGTCATGAAGAGCCTCATATCATGTTGTTGCATAATTCTCTCATTATGCACAAATCCTTCTCATCCTTAACAGATGGTTAGCCAGCCTCTGTTTGATCACTTCCAGTAACAGGGAGCTCACTTCTTTGCCAGACAGCTCATTCCATTTATGGACAACTCTAATTGTTAGAAAGTTCTTTATTTTTAACCAAAATCTGTTCCTCTTAACTTACACTCATTGATTCTAGTTTTGTGATCTGGAATTACCCAAAGCAATCTTTCCTTTTTGTACTTGGCTGCCCATCAAATACTTGAAGAAGACCATAATGAAACTTCCTAAATATTCTCTGCATGAAGATAAATACCCATGCTTATGAATCTTATGACAAAAAGAATGAGGAACTGGTAGTGGTAGTGTTGGTGGGGTCCTCATGAAAGATGTAAATTTACTGATTATATCTCCCTTTTTGCTTTGGCTTCCTGGAAGCTCAGAGCCTTATTGGCTGCCTCATTTTTATGATAGTGAACTCTTATTACCTTGAGAATATGTATGCAATCGTTTCCTTTAAATCTAACCAACCTATTTTGCCTACATTTTTCCTGGCTACAATTATTTTCCTTAAAAAATAAAAAGCACTTTTACAGAATTGTGTCTCTATAGGCTCTCATAAATTCTCTGTGGTGAAAGATGTATTATGATCAAATAAATTTCTCTAATTCCTTCAGCCATACTTGGTATAATATTTGTTGGTCATTTTGGTTCTCTCTCACCGTATTATTACACATACATGTTTTTTACTTTACTCCCAATGGAACTGTCTTAATTCCCTGCCCCTCTTCCCTGGTGGAGAAGCCAAATTGAATGGGAGGGTAGGAAACATCATCTTAGTTCTCTTGAACGTTAAACAGTTTCCATCAGCTTTCAGTGTCACCTCTGGCACCCAGCGGCACTATGTTATGACCTTGAACGACAGGGAAACACACATCTCGCTAACCTCAGGACGGTGATCACCACCAGATGACAGGTGACCGTGCAGAGGAGAAAGAGCTATCATCCTCACTGCTCCCCAGGGGTGGGCGTGAGCCTCAAGCCTGGTTTCCTCACCCTGACACTGCTGGGAGCCTTTCCCCACGCCTTCCCAGCAGCTCTGGCCAGCCCCACGCTGGGTGGATTTCACTACAGTTGGACAAGAGGCGGGCGACTCTGCATGCTCCTCCTTTCATTCGGGAATCCAGCTCTGATTATCCTCTTCCTGCAGAGAAGCGTGGTGGCTGCCAGTTGCATATGGCTTGACGAAGATAGGAGAGGACATACAGGCGCCCACTCCTCCCGGTGTCCCGAGATGGGAACTGAGCAGCTTGTTTCCTCTGTGGAGGAAGTGGATGTGAGAAACCTGGGGCAGGCGGCAAACTCAGAATAGGTGAGAATGAAACGTCCTCCCCCTGCCCCCGCCCGCGCTGTGGTTCCGTGCAGAAGAGCCAGGTAGGGAGCCCGCAGGGCTGTCTGTGGCCGAGCTGAGATGCTGCCACCGCAGGAGCTTCCTTCCTGACTCCCCTCCCGAAGAGAGGCTGCCACTGCCTCGGCCTCCCTGGAAGACCTCCATTGCTGGCAGGCTGGCCCTGTGGAACAGCTCAGACTGGAAGCCTTCTTAAAAATAGCTCTGTTCCCTTCTGGGTTTAGCATCTCACACTTGAAAAGCTCTTTATTCTTTATAATGAATAGAGAGCTGGGACTTTTCATTGGCAAAGAGCAGCTATAATACAAAATAAGGCAGGCGATGGCAGTTACGCTTTTGAAGTGGTGGACAGAGAGGACTTCACCACTTAGCTTTCACAGGTAGCAACCCTTTCCTTAGGTTATTCCTGGAACAGAGGCGTGGAGAGGCTTTTGAGTGGCTCCTGCTGTCAAAAGCTCGTGTGTGGTGGGCAGTATTTCAGGCGGCAACGTTAGCTAGAGATGAGCAGAACAGCCTGAAGTTGAAATTTCAATCTAATTAATGAACCAAAGGAGCAAAAGACCTGAAAGAAAGGCTTACCTGTTTGCTGTCCTAGACTCCTAACCACCCTGTGGAAGGTCTCAGAATAAAGGGTGGAGGTAAAGGGGCCAGAAGCTAAAGCTTGCCTAACCATTAAGTGTGTTCACCTGTTAGAGAAGCCAGAATTCCTCAATTTATGTCTTTTCCAGAAAGAAAAATAGTTCAGAGATAAAAATTCCCAGTCTACAATGTTATCTTGTTTCAAATAATCTCTTTTCTGCCAATCAAATGAAATCCCTCTCAGAGTACAACTGAGTCTGAGAAATTCAATCTCTGGTATTATTGGGGCCATCTCCCTTCCTCCTGGAAGCACTTGGGAGGCAAGTGTGGTGCATGGGAAAGAAGGGTAAGACCTTTGAATTAGCCAGGCAATTAAAGCTAATTCTATGCAAAGGAAAAAAAAAATAAAAATAAAACAAACCTCCAAGTCACATTGTCATATGACAGGCAATTCCTTTTTTCCTCACAAAAAGTCCAATGTGGATGTTCTTGGTCAGGAGATGCTTCCAGGCGGCTTTCCTCCAAGCAGTAATTCAGGGATCCAGGCCCTGTGTTTCCTAGAGCTCTGTCATTAGCAGGGCTTTGGAAGCCTTCGTTTCCTGTCACCCTGAGAAGGGACTGGAGGCAGCACATACAATAGAGACCACGAGGAGGGCCTCTTTAAGTGTCAGGGCCCAAGTGGCATTCATTACACTAGCCCATATGGACTCAGACTCAGCAATTTAGCCCCATGTAGACCCAAGGGAACTTGCAGAGAAATAGAATTTAACTATACGCTCACTAGGGAGAAAACAGCTATCCATAAATTTTAAGTCTTTCCCAAAGTATCTGTCTTCAGGCTGCAGTTTTTCCATTGTCTCTGTTGACCCACACACTCTGCGGAAGACTGATGCCTCCGGCTTCTCAATGGGCTTCAGTGAGGCTGGAAGCTGTATCCTCCCTGTGGTCTGGCTGATTCCCCTGGAGGAAGACATCAGGGACCCATCAAACTTAACCTTTCTCTGTCTGGGCAAAATCTCTCTTTTCCTCTTAAGCCCCCTTCTGTCTTCCTCTAGGACTCACACAATAACTTTTTCAAGTTCAGTCTTTCACAGATGATAAGAAGCAAAGTAACCTCAGAATATTACAGACAGTTACATTAGGTAAAAATATAGTGGCAGTCAGGCAAGACTGGGGCCTTGAGTCAGTACAGAGGACGAGAATGCATCAGGACTGTGGCTGGAGGCCATCTGAAGATTCATGTCACGATGGTTAGTTTTGCACACTTCCCCAAGAGATGAACAGAGACTTGGGATTATTAGTACACCCTTTTGAGAGTCCCCATTATCTCATTAGGAGTGAGCCATCCTCTCCTCCCTAGTAAGACTAAGACTAAAACCACTAAGACTAAGACTAAAATGACTAAAATGACTAAAACTACTAAGACTAAAGACAAGACTAAGACAACAGATTATTGACCAAGGTTAATGATGTCACCCATATACCCCTGCAATATTACTTAAGAGACTATACTTACAATCTTATTGATTGATCATAATTTTGACCCACATTGTGCCCACCTAATGATTCTGCTCTTTAAAACTTCCTTTGAGAGGTGGGCTCATTGGCAACCCATTTGGGACCCCTTCTGTCTCTCAGGAGTTATTCCTATTCTTCATTCCTCCATTCCTGTTCCCCACTCCTTTTCTCCAGTAAGTTTTCACACTCAACCTCCATAATTTTTAGCATTCCTTCTTCAACTTCAGGGGATAGGGACTTGGTGTATTTGACATCTAACATTTCCCCTATGTCAAAACTATTTCAGCTTCAGCCAAGCAATGGTCCAACACCTTCTTGGAATGATGTGAGGAGAAAAACACAAAACACATGACATAGATCAATATTTTAATAAATTGTCATGCTACCAAGTATATGCACCCCCTGACAGTTGAGGTATTTCATTCAAGACTGTCACAAATTTCTAAATTCAACAATGTCTTTCTTTTTTAGGCAGTTTTTTATTTTATTACACTGGAAGGTAGCTTTCTTTTCAACATCTTTTGATAAAGACAGAGAAGTCATCATCATTGTGATGAGATAAGGAGCAAGAACACAAAGTACACAGTTGGGATGGAGCCATTAGGCCACTGGCAAGGCTCACACTACTTACAATCATTACAGTGGCCCAGAGTCAAGTACTTCAGCAAAATAACCTGCCATGTATCTCTGATGGCTGAAACTTTAAGGGACAGTTGTCATAGGTTAATTTATCCAAAGACGTGTGATTTGGTGAGAGCTCACCTGGTTGCTTCAATGAGTTCAAGTCTTCTGATCTTGGGATTGTACACCACAGGGCTGAAGAAAATTTAAGAGCCATCCATCTACCACAGTGGATAACCTCAGAAAAATTGTGTCTCAAGGGAATGGCTTCAAGAGAATGGGGAAAGAATCTGATTTTCACAAAGGGGGAAATGTGAGAACCGTAGAAACTAAAGATATATAAATTGTTGGGCATGGTGGTACATACCTGTAATCTCAGCACTCAGGAGGTTAAGGCAGGAGGATTGCTTCAGGTTCAAGATCAGCCTGGAATACATGCTGAGTACTAGGCCAGCTTGAGCTATGCAGCGAGACCCTGTCTCAAAAAAAAAAAAGTGTGCATATTCCTACTTATACTCATCTAGATTTTATCAATCTACAAATAATTTACAACTTTTTAAAAAGGCATAGTGACCACTTCATATTATGAGTTTGCTCAAAAGAAGTGATACTTTTTGAGCCAAATAAGCCCAACTAATTTTCTTTCCTTCCCATTTTTTTTAAGTTAGGCTCTTAAACTGACACTTAGCCCTACTTTATCTGGAATATGTTGACAGTCTCAATAATAATATCATTTTGGTGGGTTAGAAGCTGATAAACAATCAAACTTGGAGTGTTGTTTAAGACTGTGCTTTGGTAAAAGTCAGTTAATAACAAATGGCTCTTAACTGCCTAAGTTCTGAAGCAATGCATACATAAACACAGAAGTTGACCTGACTGAAAAAAAAGATCACCTTATTTTTCACCTTTTTTCCACTGGTAGAACCGATGGAAGAATGGCTTGTTATGTGCCCACAATCTGGCCCCTGATAATATTCCAGCCCTCGCAGGGTTGGTGTCTCTCTAGCCATGGGCACAGCTGCACCTTCTCTGGTCTGCTCTTCAGAAGCACTAAGTGTGTGCAGGTGAGAACACTTTAGTCTTGCACAAAAGCAGCTTCGAAAAAGAACTCAGGCCTGATTCAGACGCCGCCAATCCCTCCTCCAAAATTCAGCAGCAAGTGATTCTAGCAAACAATGAGGTGGTCTAAAGTCCTTTCCTCTTGCTATTGTAGTTCACATTTTGCTATTTGATTCACATGAAATACTGAAGGAATACGTAGATTTTTGAAGTTGATACTAAATTAGGAATAACAGACATGAGAAATGAGACAGCACAATTAAAAATTATTTCAACTGCTGGACATGTTGGTGCACACCTGTAATCCCAGCATTTGGGAAGCTGAGGCAGAGGGATCTCCATAATTCAAGGCCAGCCTAGGCTACATAGTCAGTCCAAGGCCAGCATTAATTATATAGGGAGACCCTGTCTCAAAAAATCAAGTTATTTCAACTAAGTGCAACCTAGGCTGGAATCTCCTAGATGCAACTGAATGGAAATAAATTTCACCTTTATTCTGGTTTAAAAAATTTTTTTAACTATTGACCACACAATGACCCAGACACAAGGTCCAGACAAAGAGCTTTGACATCAATTTATGTATACCATTTTAGGGGCTTTAGTTTATCTGAACCTAATATAAGACAACTATTATGCATCTGCTAAAAATGATAATTTTGTTTCCAGCTGCATTTGTTCAACAAATGATTGTTTAGCGTGTATTCCATGGCAAGTATCATGTTGGGTCCTGAGAGGTATTTCTGTCTCAGTGTCTGGAGTAATCTGTAAAATTAAGGGCACATAGTTTAAGGGCAGCATTAATACATAAAACTGGAGTGTTGATGAGTATAGACTTAGTCTAGTTTCTTCAGATTTCATGAGGCAACTTCTACTAGCCTGAGGGAACAATATTTGAATATTTTATTGGTAAGAAATATTTTAGCTGGAAAGGAAGAGACAGTAACATAACTGGCATTAATGATAGGAAAATTAGGATCTTTGATAATAATGACAAACTGCAGAGGTAGAACAAAAATGTTGTAATTAAAGTCACTAATCTATTTCTTTGTTTTTGAGTTCTTGTAGCCCTCAAGGTAGGTTTTTTCTTCCAACTAGGTCCTCCTGTGGCTACAAGATAAAGTCCATCAGTTCTAGGGACAGCAGGCTTCCTCATTCAAAAAATCTTTCCCCCAACCTTTGAGCAAGAGTTCTAACCTCAGTCTGCTACCAGTAGTTAGTATCAGGGACCACCTCCTTGTAAAGCACACTGTTAAGTAATGACACGAACTGATTGGCTGAAGCCTAATTTCAGGAATCAATCGCTTGCAAGGAGATTAGCATTACTGTTACAGGCTTGAGTTGAGGCTGGATAGAATGGGCTTTGAGATACTAGGCAACATGAGAGAGGGTGTAAATAGCATCAGAGTTCTATTTGAAAGGAAAAAAAATAGTGGGAATAGGTGCTAAATAGGCAACCCTGGGAGAAGCAGTATCTCCTTGGGTAGATGAGCACCTAGCAAATGAAGTTAGGTGACTTTCCTTCTCTCTTTCAGAAAACCTAACTTCTTCCCATGGTACAGTCTCCCTCCCTAGGGTAACAATCATAGTTCACCATCAAAACCTTTCACAGAGCTGGGCATGGTGGTGCATGCCTGTAATCCTAGCACTCGGGAGGCTGAAGCAGGAGAACTGTTGCAAGTTCAAAACCAGCCTGGGCTACAAAGTGAGATCAAGGTCGGCCTGAACTGTATAGTGAGACCCTGTCTCAAATAGACCAAAAAACAAAACAAAACAAAACAAAAACCTCTCACAAAGAGCTGGGGAATTAGCTCAGCAGCACAAACTCCTGCCTGGCAAGCACAAGGTTGTGAGTTTGATTTTTGACAACAAAACAAAACAAAACAAAAAAATCACTTGAGCTGTCTTATAACTCTGTAACTATGTCAGATAAATTAGATTCACTGGGGAATAGAAGGAAGGATCTTAGGGTTATGGTTCAAATTCTCTCCAATCTGTGTTTACTGGAAATAAGTCTGACCTTTTGATAATCATCTGTTGGATTTCTGTGTCTATTTCTGATTAATTCATAATCAGTATGGGCATAATTACTACCCCTGAAAGCATCAACAAGTGTGCCCTCAAAAATCAAGCCAGAATCTGGAGAATTCTGAGAACTCTGTTCCACAGAGGAAACGTAGAATTTAATATTGAGACATTTGGTGCCATCAGTTATATATATAGTACCTCAGATATTCAGAAAGTTCCAAGGGTAAGCATTTTCACAGGGACAGCCATAGAGATGGCTGCTATGCTAGTAATGCAAACTCTACCATTGGAAGTATTCTTCAACCGACTGGATAACTATCTCTTAAGCATGCTTTAAAATGTTATTCTGGTTGAGTGCAGTGGCATGTGCCTGTAATCCCAGCTAATCGAGAAGCTTTGGAAGGAGGATTGCTTGAATTTAGGAGCCAAAGACAAGTTTGGGCAACACAGCAAGAGCCCAAGAAGAAAAACCAGAAAAAAAAAAAAGAAAGAAAGGAGAAGAAAACAAGGAAAGAGGGAAGTCTACACATTTGGAATATTGAACAGTTATTTCTATGGTATAATATAAACTTTATTTATTTATTTGTTTTGAGACAGAATCTCTCTGTGTAGTTCAGGTTGGCCTTGAGTTCACTCTGGCTGACCTCAAACTCTTGGCAATCCTCCTGCTTCAACCTCCCAGGTGCTGGGATTATAGGTGTGCACCATCACACCAAGCCAACCTGCACATTTATGCAAACCTATTTGGATACGTAGTTTTACTTAGGTTTTCAAAATGTGGTCCCCAAAGCAGATGAACTTCATCTGGGAGCTCCTTAGAAATGTATATTATCAGGGTCCCACCCTAACTTTGCTATACGGTTGAATTGTGTTCTCTAAAAGAGATGCTGGTGTTCAGAAGGCTGAAGTAGGAGGATTGCAGTGAGTTTGAGGCTAGTCTTTGCTACACAGTAAGTTTAAAACCAGCCTGAACTCTACAGTGAGATTCTGTCTAAAATGAATAAATGAATGAATGAGGCATTGAAGTCCTAATCTCCTGTATCTCAGAATGCAGATTTATTTGGATATGATGTCGTTAATTAATTAAGCTAAATGAAGTCATACTTCTATGATGGAATAAAGTGCACCTTAACCCAATATGCCACATGTCTTTATTAGAAGCCACAGAGTCAGACACACAAGGGAAGCACTCAGTAAGAAGATGGAGTCAGAGACTGGAGCTACACGACTGCAGTCAAGGAACACCTAGGAATGCCAGCCATCTACGAGAAGGTGGGAAGAGGCAAGGGAGTAGTTATTGCCCTGTTTTAAAGGGTGCATGACCCTTCTTACACCTTGATGTCAGACTTTTAGCCTCCAGAAATGCTAAAGAATAAATTTCTCTTGTTTGAAATCACATGCATTGTGGTAATTTTTAAAAGCAGTCTTTAGAGACTAATACACCCACTAAATGAGAGGCTCTCATAATCGGGGTCCAACAATCTGTGTTTCACAAGTACCGTAGATGATTTTGATGAATGCTTATAAATTTGAGAACTGCTAGATTTAGATTTCTAGATCTAGACCAGTGCCTCTCACATTGATATGCAGGTGAATAAGGGAGAATTTTGTTAAGATGTAGATCCTGACTCTGGATCTGGAATACAGCCCAAGAGTCTGCATTTCCAGGAAGCTCCATGTGCTGCTGTCCTGCTGGTCCTGGGACTGGACCTCAAGTAGCAAGTGCCCAGATCAGTGCTGTCTGACAGATTCTGCATAACAATGGAAATAGTCTGTATATTTGCTGCCTGATAAGACAGTCACATGTAGCTGTGAGACATTTGGAATGTGGCTAGTCTGAGAACTGAATTTTAAAATTTTATTTAATTTGAATTAATTTTAAAAACAATTCCATGAAATAGCCACAGTGCAGGTCAACATTTTTCTGTTTCTAGTTTTAAATGCCATAGTATTTTGCAAAACTTGCAGGGTTCATCTGAACTGTGCATAGTTTAATAGTCAAGACTGGTATGTACCCTGCGCAAGACTGTGTGCTCAAAGTATATTAGGAGCTTCTGGAGAACATAAAATAAATAGCTTACAAGGTCTTTGCCCTTAAGGAACTTCCTGTTTATTAACCAGCTTTCATTGTGTTTCTTCCAGTTTCTGCCAAGCCCGAAAGTGTTAGTTCAATGTTCAAGGGGGGAGAAATTAAGCAATAATTAGGAGAGATGATGCTTGGCAGGGGTTTTTTTATCTCAAGGCTACCAGATTTTGTTCATGGAATTTGAGAACATGAGTGATTTGCATATGTTGCATAAATTTGCATCTTGTATGCAAGAGACCTGACTCCAAGTTGATGAAGTACAATTTAATTAATTAGTGGAACCTACTATAGTTGTATTCAGAACAGAATTCAGGGCTTAACACACATGAAATAGCTGGTTATTGACAATAATTCAGGAGACTGCAGACCAGGTCAGGAGACACAGAAAGAGCAGAAGAAGCTCCCAGCTGAGGGGTAAAGGGGGAGCCAGGAGCTTTGTTGTCACCTCTGACCCTTGTCTTCCGTGCACCTAGAGCCTTTGTATATTGGGTGGTTTATCTCCCACAAACTGCATTGGGTAAAATGAAGTTCCACAAAAGTATGCAGTTGTGCCTTTAGTGCTTTTTACCAGTGTCTGTTTCCTTGTCTTTAACACCCCTGCCTCTTTTCTTTGTGTACAATTGAATTCTGCATGATATTAGCAGACAGTTTGAAAGAAGAAAGATGAATAAAGGAGAAGATGTCATGAGAAGTGAAGAGTTAGGTCTTGTTTTATTTTTTCTTAAACTCTTTTCCTCTCTCATTCCTCTCTTTGCTACTAAGCAGTGTCTTTTCCAGGTTGTGCCGAGCCCTGGGACAATAACATAGGATTCTTCTCTGGAAGGAGCTCAACACTGGACATGCTGTGTGTGAAGAGATGGAAGAAGGCGTGTCCTAGAAGACAAACAAACTTTGCTCCTGAGGGGGGTTGGGAGGGAAATTTGCCTACAGGAAGAGCTTGAAGACAGAGACGGGCTGTAGGTGGGTGGGGTGTTCCAGGCTAGAGAACAGCATGTACAGAACAGACCTGGTACGCTTAGCATACTGTAAGTATCTTCCAGTAGGAAAGGGTGAAGGGAGGTCAGGTAGAGGTACAGAATCCAGACCAGTCCATAAATGCCATATTAATTTGCCTCAAGAGGAAGGGTTATATAAATGACACAGGGTAATTTACACCACCTCACTTCAGAATGAAAACATGGCAGAATCCCCAGTAGAAGGGTTAGATCTTTCCTTAGAAGAAAAGTCACCCGCTGTGAACATTTCCTGACTGGTGGTAACTGTGAGTCTGTTCTTAGCAATCCCTACTCACTCCTTTCTAGGAGAATCCAAGTTCTCTTTCTGACCCAAGTTGATAAGAAATATACACTTGTACTATGTATGCTCTGTTTGCTGCCTATAACCAAAAATACCCTCTGCCTGCTGGGCAGGCTATAGAAGTGAGAGAGAGACAACTGAATCCTCTGGAAATCAGCAAGCTCCCCTCAGATTCTCTGACATCTTCATTGTGTTGATATTATTCTCCCTATCTGTGATGAACCTCAGAACTAAATGTGGTACTGCATGCAGCCCCAGAGATATCACAGATTCATCCAGAACTCCCAGGGGGCAAATCTGGGTGCACAGATCTAGCCTTGCTGCTGAGGCAGCAGGCAGGGAAGGACAGAGACCATGTCTAGCTCCTGCCCTTTCTCACCTAAGTGCTGCATAGAGAACTGGCCCCTGGATGTCACTGACTTGCTAGATATTTCAGAAAACAAGAAGTATGGAGTATACAATAACTAACACATGTGCCCGGCTTAAGAAATAAAGCATTTCAAGTTCACTTGCAGCTCTTGTGTATGCCTCCCTAATTGCATTCCTCTCTTTCCTTTGAAGAAGTAATCTATATCTGGTATGTATTACTACCAAATGCTAGTCCTTATGCAGATACTATAATATGGTATGTTATTTTAAATATTTTAGTAATCACAAACATACTATCCAATGATATCCTGGTAAGTATTCAACAAATGACTCGGAATGGGGGAGACCGCACCAATTTCCATAGTGTAAACACTTTCACTGTAGTCACTTTTAACCTACCATGTGAAGTCAATGAACAGGAGTAGGAAAGAGATAACTCCAATAGGTGTGAGCCAGTTCTAGCCTTCCCCTGACTTATTATGCTTTGTGTCCTTATTACCTTGATTTTATTTTTGCTCAACATTGTTATCTTTGAAATTTACTCAGGTTTACACATGTATTTCTAGATGTTTTTCACTTCCATGGTTATTCAAGATTGATTGTATAAATACACTAAAATCTATTTTTGTTTTTCCTTTGATTAATATTGAGGTTACTCCCAATTTTTTAATCTTAAAAATAACACTGTAAATCATATAATCACCCTAATAGATGAAGAAAAGGCTTGTGACAAAGTCCAACACCCATTCCTGATAAAAATCCTACAGAAAACTGGAATAGATGGTCTTTATCTCAATCTGATAAAAGCTATCTATGACAAACCAACAGCCACCATCATGGACAAAACTGAAAGTTTTCACCCTAAAATCAGGAACAACATAAGGATGTCCACTGTCTCCACTTTTATTCAACATAGTCCTGGAAACTTTAGCCAGAGCAATTAGACAAGAGAAAGAAATAAAAGGAATAAAGATAGGAAAGGAAGAAGTTAAACTATCACTATTTGCAGATGACATGATACTCTACATAGAAGACCCCCAAAACTCCACTAAAAAACTGGTAGATTTAATATCCAAATTCAGTAGCATAGCTGGATACAAAGTCAGTACTCAAAAATCAATAGCCTTCCTGTACGCGAATAACAAACTCACTGAGAATCATGGAAATAACACCTTTCACAGTAGCACCCAAAAACATGAAATACATAGGAATTAAATTAACTAAGGATGTCAAAGATCTCTACATTGAAAACTACAGTACTCTGAAAAGGGAGATGAAAGATAATATTAGAAAATGGAGAGATATCCCATGCTCTTGGGCAGGAAGAACTAATATAGTGAAAATGGCCATACTTCCAAAACTGTTAGACAGATTCAATGCAGTATCAATCAAAATTTCAATAACTTATCTCACAGAATTAGAGAAAACAATCCTAAAACTTATCTGGAACTGAAAGAGACCTAGAATAGCAAAGTCAATCCTGGGCAACAAAGGCATGACAGGGAGAATTAAAATTCCTTATTTGAAATTAAACTATAAAGCTACTGTGATAAAAACAGTGTGGTGCTGACAAAAAAACAGACTCAAAGACCAATGGAACAGATTAGAAGATGCAGAAACAGCTCCACACACATTAAGCCACCTTATCTTTGACAAAGGTGCTAAACACATTCACTAGAAGAAAGATAAGCTCTTTAATAAATGGTGCTGGAAAAATTGGCTCTGCACATGCCAAAGATTAAAGTTGGATCTATATCTTTCACACTATACTAAATGCCCTATACTAAATTTGGAAGACCTAAATATTAAAACAGAAACAATAAATCTACTGAAAGATAGAGTATGTAAAACTCTTGAAGACATAGGTGTAGTCAAAGATTTTATGAACAAAACCTTGATTACACAGGAACTGTCACAGAGAATCAACAACTGGGGTCTCATCTTTTTAAAAAGCTTTTGCACAGCAAGAGAAACCACCAACAGAGTGAAGAGACAACCCACAATGTGGAAGAAAATATTTGCCAGCTGTTCCTCAGACAAAGGGTTACTATCAAAAACATATAAAGAACTCAAAAAAATCAGCCCTCCCAAATTTAAAGGCTCAATTCAAAAATGGGAAGCTGAGATTAATATACACGTCTCAGATGAAGAAATACAAACAGCAAATAAATACTTTAAAAAATGTTCAGTATCACTGGTCATTTGAGAGATGCAAATTAAAACAACACTGAGATTCTACCTCACCCTAGAAAGAAAGGCTAATATCAAGAAATCAAATAATAACAAATGCTGGACGGGCTGTGGGGGAAAAGGAACTCTTCTCTACTGTTGGTGGGAGTGTGGAAATCATTGTGGAGATTCCTTAAAAAACCTAGGGTTGGAGGTCCCATTTGACCCAGCTATACCCCTTCTGGGTACCTTCCCAGAAGAATTAAAAACATCATACCACAGTGATATATGTGCACCCATGTTTATAGCAGCACAATCTGTAATAGCTAAATCTTGGAAACAACCTAAATACCCATCAGCGGAAGAATGGATAAAAAAAGGTGGTATTTTTAAACAATGGAGTACTACTCAGCCATAAAGAAGGATAAACTTGAGACTTTTATAGGTAAATGGATACAATATGAGACCATACTGATTAGTGAAATAAATCAGACATGCATGTATAAACACTGTATTGTCTCACTAGATGTCCTATAATCAGTAACTGATTTGAAGATAACCACGCACAATATATATACCATTGTTACTCCCTAATTGTTGTGTTTTGAAATTTTGTTTTCTTTTTCTTTTTGAAGTAAAACAAACAAATAAATAAATAATAAAACTGTCACCAGTCATGGTAGCACATGTCTGTCATCTCAGCTATTTGGGAGGCTGAGGCTGACAGATTGCAAATTCAAGGCCAGCTTGGCAATTTAGTGAGACCCTGTCTCAAAAATAAAAAAAGGGTGGGGATGTAGTTCAGCAGTAGAGCACTGCTGGATTCAATCCCCAATACCACAAAGAAAAAAATAATACCATAATAGTCATTTTAGAATGTACTTCATGCTGTGGAGGTGCAAAAGTCTTTAAAATCGAAGTGGTAGTGCTGGTCTTGAATACGCATGTTTCAACACGACTAGACTTGGCCTGGTTTTTCTTCTAAGTAGTTGGGATGGTTTTTATCTCCCCTGTATGCATATGCATGCAAATGTGCACACACACACACACACACACACACACACACTAGTTGTGTATGACATCCCCATGACCTTCATTTTCTCCTGCTCTTACTTTTGATAAATGTTATGGACTAAATTGCCCTACCCTAGGTGGAGCGTTGTGAGTTCGAGGCCGGCTTGGGCTACAAAGCGAGCGCAAGGCCGGCCTGAGCTACATAGTGCGACCCTGCCTCAAAAAACCAGGGCTGGGGAGTTTGGCTTAGCGGCTTAAGCACCTGCCCTGGCAAGTGCAAGGCTGTGAGTTCAATCCCTAGTGCCGCAAAAAAAAAAAAAAATAAATAAATAAATAAATAAATAAATAAATTGCCCTACCCTGTTCATAGCACATGCTAAGTCCCACCCGCAGTGTGACCGTTGTTGAAGAGAGGCCTTTATAGAGCTAGTTAAGGATAAATAAGTCTTAACATAAGAGTGTGGTTTTTGTGTGACAGAATTGGTGTCCTTGTAAGTAGAGGATGAGATACCAAGTGCTCCCTGAATGTGCATAAGTGAAAGGCCATCTGATAACCCACCATGAAGGCCACCGCTACAAGACAGGAGAGGAGCCCTCAGCAGAAACCAAATTTGCCAGCACCTTGATCCTCCACAACTGTGAGAAAATAGATATCTCCTAATTTCCCATCCAATCTATAGGATTTTGTCATGGCAGCCTGAGCAGACTTAGTACAACTGACTTTTATTTTTAATTAACATTAAATACAGTTTTTCTTAAAAAAAATTTTTAAACTTTGTGTCTTCCTAATCAACCCTTAGCTCTTACCTAGGTTTAAAAAAGAAACTCTCAAAATGGTCTCTCCTTTAATGATCTGTCTGACATGTTTTGTTTGGTTTGGGTTTGGGTTTTTTTGGTGGTACCGGAGGGTTGAACCCATCATAATCATACTGAGCTACATCCACATTACCTAGGCTGGGCTCAAACTTGCAATCCTCCTGCCTTAGCCTGCCTGAGTGCTGAGATTACAGGGATGTGCCACCATGCGTGGTCCTACCTAACTTGTTTATTGCCAATTTTCTCCTTTCTAAATTGCTCCATTCTGGCTGATTTTCTTAGAATCCCCAGACATATCAGGATCATTTTCTCTGGACCCTCATTAAGTGGACCTAGAATACTCTGCCTTCTTCCCAGAGCATATATCCTACCCACTTTTAAAAGATACAACTCAATCAGGCATGGTGGCACAAGCCTTCAATCCCAGCACTCGGGAGGCTGAGGCAGGAGGATTGTTGTGAGTTCGAGACCAGCCTGGGTTACAAAGTGAGTTCAAGGCCAGCCTAAACTGTGTAGTGAGACCCTGTCTCAAAAAATAGGGCTGGGGACTTAGCTCAGTGGCATCAGCACCTGTGAGTTAGATCCCTGGTACCAAAGAAGCCAAAAAAATTTTATAAATAAAAAATAAAAGATACAAATCAATCCCCATTCCCTGTTTAGACTTTTGGTTCAAATGAAAAGAAATCCAAACCAATCTTCTGTCAGCACAGAAAAGAAATTTGGTTTCACAAAAAGCAGGAGTCCTTGCCAAACAGAGCTATTAGATTCCTCTTCTCATGTCCACTGTCACTTCAGAGTGCTTGGGATTTACAGCCGTCCTTTCTCCACACAGAAGGGACCGACATGGTCCTCCGAGAAGCCCCTACTAACAACATCCTCTCTTATACATAACCCGTAAGAGAGCTTCTTGCTCCACTCTACATTTAAAATATCTTGGGACAGAATTTTGATTGGCCTGATTTGGATTGTGTACGATTCTGTTCAATGTGGGATGCTGTGAAGGCCTAGTTCAGAGGACATGCCTACATCTAAAGCCAGAAGGTACAGCCTTGTGACTAGAGAATCCACGGAAACCACATGGTAAGTGAGGTCCTGGATTCTGAATATGTCTCCCCAAAGTCTTATGTTGAAATCTAACCCACAAAGATCCATTAAGAGGTGAGGACTTCAGAAGATGATTAGATGATAAGACTTTGTCCTCATAGATTGGACTAGCGCTCTTACAAAAGAAGCCAGAGGGGAAGTGTCTGTACCTTCTGCCTTGTGAGGCACAAAAACAGGAGGCAGATGCCAAACCCTCACTAGGCAGTGAACCTGCTGGCATCTTGATCCTGGACTTCTCATGTAAGAAATACATGTTCGTTGTTCATAAATTATGCAGTCTAAGATATTTTGTTACAGCAGCCCAAAAAGACTAAGATGCCCCTAAAGAAAAAATTTTGCTGTAGACACAAACAATAGAACCTACCACATGTATTACTCATGAAGCAACCCATTTTCTCTGACCCTCACAGCAACCTTCCACTCTTGACCTGCTATGCTGTGTATCTATAGCCTTTCTCACTTCATTATCAGGAATCTTGTATTTTATCCCAAATCCTATTCCTAAAGTTAGGGATCATCTCTTCACTTACTATGCATCTTTCACAGAGCATATATCAGATATCTGGGAAAGGTTTACTGATTCTTGGGACCTATGGCCTGCTGTTTTCTCATGGGAGATCTTTTAAATATACTCCTGTTGACTTCATCATGAGTGGGTTTAACTCAGACTAGAATTTTGAAGTTACTATGAGATTCTAGATAGAAGCCCATGTTCCAAAATGTGTGTAGTAGACTGCAATTTAGAAAACACTTTTGTACTCTAAGAGTTTTACAAGTGGATAGAACGCGGGTACTGTCCCCATTGTGAAAACTAGGACACTGAACCTTAGCAGTTTGGTTAATGCTCCTGCCCAAAGTAGGCTGGCTGGAGAGGGGCAGAAACAGATTAGCCACAGCCCAACGGGGCTTGCGGTCTCACAGTCCCAGACACGCTGAGGGCCTTTCCTGGAAACAACACCCTACTGGGGCTGCCTGCAAGTAGCTCTGATGCTGCTCCATTGGCAGTGCTGGCAAACCTGTAGCATGCATGCTGCAGTGGGCTCTTTGTATTCCTAAAAGCTCAGCCATCACTGGTGTATGGGCTCCACGAATGCACGGGTCTGTGGAATCTCTACCTACATTAGGGCATTTGTCGTCTGGAACACATGTTTGAAGCCTGGAACCAAAGCATCTCTGTGGCCCTGAATGTTACTAAGAAGAGATTCAGCCCACATTTAAATGCCAGATGACAGAAGCAAGTGGCCAAGCAGTGCAGGCATTTTTGCCAAGTTGGATGCGGAGCAAGTGTGACTAAGCCAATGGGACTAAAGGTGGCAAACAATTCATGTCTGGTTGGAATCAAGCACTGTGTTGGTGGTAACACTTCCAAAACGAGCAAGGGTGACCATAAACCCCTGTTCCAAGGAGCCCTGTAAAGGAATGAGCGGCACACACTCCTATTATTTACCAGGAGTTCGCCAATAGGGCCCTTCTTTTAATCTCAGCAAGAGCAGCCATGGTGAGAATGACATCGCCAGTCCTCCCCTGCCTGCTGCTAACCCTGCAGAAGCTAACAAAGGCAGAACTTCAAGGCCCAGACGTCTTGTTTTTGTTGCGTTTGCCAGAGAGTTGCTCCAGAGGAGGTCTGCATTGTGTTATAATCACATGGTTTGCAAAATGATAGTTAAGAGTCTGTTAGCATTTCCACCCCAAACCTCATATTTTCAGCTGTTCATAGTGACTCAAATATAAGAATTCTCTTTAGGCTGAAATTTGGCACACAGGGTCTCAGGCCCAGCTGGGGAGCAATTTCAACCTTTTTTGGGACCGGATTTCAATAACATCCATTTGGCTGTTTTTGAATAACAGCAGAAGTACAACAGAAGAGAAGTTAGCATTTTTATAGCAAAATGTTGCCATTATGTGATTCAAGAATTGGTACGGGGTGGGGAGATCTACCCCAGCAACTCCCAGTAAACCCTGGCAGGTGATTAGTCTTTGAGTGGACTAAGCATGCAAACTATTTTCTTAAATATACATTCAAAAACCCAACTGATAGTCTGTTGTTCAGAGCAGAGGAGAGATTTTGTTTAATAACATATCGTGTTTTTGAAAAGCAAAATTGACTCAGGAACAATGACACATACCAGTGGATATTGAATTTCTACTACACCCACTCCTTGGTATGCAACTGGGGCAATGGAAAATTGTAAGACGCAATCGAGTTCCCAAATGTAAAGGGAAAAAAATACAAGAGGGTAAGGGGACAGCAAGGGAAGCACAGCATCATGATTGCAAAGATAGCGTTAGGAATACTATTGAGGATCTAAGATCAAGGACTTGATAACTGGTTGGACCTTCTAGAAAGGGGAAGACATCAGAACCCAAACCTTTTTCTCTAACTGTCCACTCTCTAATGACAATGAATCATGTTATAAATGACAGACTCCATAAAAGAAAATGATACCAAGTTTATTTTTTAATAAAATATTTCAGGGAAAAAAGGCACAGAGGGCAATGAAACACTCATGTTCTTATCACTCAGTATATAAAATAAAATATTGTAAATACAAAGTATTCTTTTGCATTTTGTGAATTCTTTGTAGATATAAAAAATTAGAATTGTTCTCTTTATATAAGATGTTATATTTCCAGTTTTCACTTCATGGGAGTAATAATCTATGATTCTTTCTCTTTCTTCTAATTATTAAAGTTTATCCACACCAGGTTTCATGGCACATGCTTGTAATCCCAGACTTTAGAGGCTGAGGCAGGAGGATGCCTGGGAGTTCAAGGCCAACTTGGGCTATGTAGTGAGTTTAAGACCAGCCTACATTACAGAATGAGACACCTTCTCAAAAAACCAAAAATTATTTTTAAAAAATAATGTTCATCTAAATTCTGTTTAAACTATGTTTCCTTTTCAGAAGTTCCTAGATTCCACCAGTCAACATTAGTTGTCTTAACTAAAGTCTGGAACTTGAGATTCAAAAGCACTTTTTCTGATTGAAATCAAATGAAGAAAATTTCCCTCATCTTCTGCCACAATGATATTCCATTATGTAAGAACTTTTAAATTTATTCCATTACAGGGATTGATACCAAGAACCTCTAAATACCAGCCTTTGTGTACTTCCTGTGCATCAAACTGCTCCTCCCATATCCCCGTTTCTACTGTGCTCACCAACACCTCTGCAAATAGAAACCAAGATGCCTCATTTTACAGACACCTTGATTCTGCATGAGTTACCCCCAGTCTGTCCTGATCTGCTAAACATGACCTTGGGTTCTTACCTAGACTATGATTAAAGTGGGCTTTGTCAATTCCATCATTTTATGGACCATGAAGCCCCAGTACAGTAGGTTGTAGAGGTCATAATATTTCCCTCTCTAGAAGACACTGTCCCCCTATTCCTGGCCCTATTTCTGCTCAGAGATCCCAGATTTTGTTTAAAAACTGGGAACATGTTAGTCGTGCTGAGTTGCCGAAATAACAAACTATAAACTATAAAACTTCTGAAGGTGAGGGATTATTTCCTGCTTCAATCATTCAGACCTCTTCAGCACCTAACACAGTGCCTGACACACAGTATGTGCTTATTAAATATTGAGTGGGATTACATGACTCTCAGGATTATTAAATTTCAGGCAAGACTTTGTTATATGAGATAAATAACCTATCGCTTATAGCCAAATACCATTTGTTTAGACATACCATACATCCTTAGGAACTGTTCTATCACACCTATACAAATACAGATACAATAGGAGTTAAGGTGGGTGAGGCCAACTCCCTCCTGTGAGCCAGCGGTGGCCATGCATCCCAGTAAGAGAACAAGAAGCTAACCCCTTCCTGTAAGCCAGCTGGTATGTGCGCTGGGAGAGAGGTGCTGAGCTCTTCCCCCTCCCCTGCCCCCCAAGCAACGAGCTGATTCAGAGAAACACAGGCTGAGATGATAGCTACTGAAGGAAAAAAACAACTTAATGCCTGGTTTGTTTGATTTGCTTTGTGGGCCTAAAGCCAGTAGTCTGAGCATCTATTTAGAGGGTAACAATATGCAATATAGAAACTATGCAGGATTTCCTTCTGAAGGTGGTAGCCATGGTTAATTCCCTATTATTTGTTTTAAAGTCCTGTATCATTTTCATTGCTTTGTTTTGTTTGGTTATATTGCTTTGTTTTGTTCAATTTTATTATATCTGATGGCATGGGCAGCTATTTCACAGATAAAATGATGTGCTATGGTAGCTATTGTTGATTTCCTATTACCTTATTTTGAAGTCCTGTATCACTTACACTGTTTTGTTTTGATTGGCTTTATTCTATTTTATTTTATTTAGCTTTATTTTCTTTAAAAAAAATTTAAATGATAGGGTTAATAGAATGTTGTCCTGTGGTTACAGAGCTGGGCCTTGATCCAAACTTGGCTAATCTTAGTACTTTCCCCAGAATATGTAATCAGACTGAAGATACAAGCTCAGTCTTGCTGCTGCTAGAAATGGAGGAAACATGAGCTTGTGGCTTGTTGATAGTTACATTTTCTATGTGTACCCATGAGCACCAACCACAGCAGGCTAATGAGGAAAGAACAAGACCAACTGGAGCAAAAAGGATGAAAGACAGAGTACTGGTGCTATTTAAGTGTGATTTCAGTTGTTTATGAGACTCACCTACATTCCACTTCTTGAGAACTGGGAAATGTGAATTTTCATGTAATTTGCTTTTCCTTTGGCTATTTTGAGTTGGGTTCCTGACAATTGTAGAGAAAAGGTCCTAAGAGGTTTTGTGTGTTTGTTCATTCATTTGTTTTAATTATAGCTATGAATTCTGAATAAACCATACCTATTGTCTGTAACTATTATACACACCCAGGCAAAGTGAGAACTTTGAAGATAGCCTAGCCTTGAAGGAAAAATATAATCCAAAATACATCCATAAAACCTTTGGACATTTACACAAGGAACAAACTATCTGCGGCTATTTGTCTCAAGTCTACATTTTGAGTGTGGTGGGTGGTGAAGGCACTGGGAATTGAACTCAACTCCTCTTGTATGCTAGGCAAGCAATCCACCATGAAGCCACACCCCCACCATACAAATCTACTATCTTCAAACTTTCCTTGACAACCTTCCAACCTACTCTTCTTTTGTCCATACAAACAAGAAAATTCTTCAAAGGCTGTGCTCTATCTACTACCATCTCCTGGTTTTACCATGTGGCAAACTCATTTTGACTGGAAACATTTCTATCCTAGCTGTTCAGTACATAACTCCTGAAGTTCTCTCTTCTTCTAATGAGTTTTGAATGATATCATAGTTTTGCCTTTATCTTTCTTTGGATGTCAATGTACAATTCCAAGAACTACCTTTGGCAACCTAAAACTATGGCTAGCCTCCATTTTTACTAGAGCACACAGTCCAACTGGTTTAAGACCAAAGCTCTTGTTTGCTCTCCGTACAGCTGCCGGCACAACTGCAGGTTCTGAGGCACCCTTTTATTACTGTCTGCTTTCCATTGCATGCTGTCAAAGCCCGGGGGGCTGCAACTGTTTGATTTTTGTCTGTTGGGCTCTGAACATAGAGCAGTGAGCGGTAGGGAACACAGAAAATATTACTCTCAGGAAACTGGATTCGTGAAGGCTCTTGATGAATGGAAATGATCAGAGAGCGTTCTGAGTTCAGGAATAGGACCTGATTCCATTCTGCCTCTTGGAGGTAAAATCCCTACACTGAACTACCTTATCAATGCTTTGAGTGGGAGACCTGCTCACAGAATGGTAATTTCATTGTAAATACTTGTTACTTAGTTGAGTTAGCTGTTTAAATGTTAATAGGTTTTGAATCAACTTCTTAGAATAGTTCACCATACATTCTTATTCTTTAACGTGCAGTTTCCCATTCTCTGTCTCACACACACACATACACATGTTCCTTGGAAAAATAAGACCTTAAGGGCTGAGTCCATGCTCAGCTAACATCTTCAGGGTCATTAATGTTACTTCTTGCCTCTGCTGTGTGAGAGCCAGAGAGTGAATCATCAGGGTGAATAATGCCTCTGTAATACTACCAGATTGTGTTTGTCTCCACTTCAAAGTTCTTAGTTTTAATAGAATAGTATTTCTCTATCCCGCCCACCCAAGTGGCAGTCTGGATGGCTGAGAGGCAACAGTTAACATGGACAGTAGCGTCACTTCCATAGACTCCCACACTGTCACCAAGCAAGCAGGAACCCCATGGAAGTTCTCAGATCACATTCTAATCAGGTAGGTATCACAGCTCTTCCTCTTTCTTCCTCTTCCTCTTCCTTTTCTCTTTTCCTCTCTTCCTTCCTGACTCTCTTTCCTCCCTCCCTTCCTTTCTTCTTTCCTTTCATCTTCCCTCCCCTCTTCCATCATTCTTTGCCTTTCATTCATTTATGTTCTCTCTCTCCTTTTTACTCTGTGTGTGGGTTTTGTTTTGCTTTGTTTTGTTTTTTGTACTTTACACTGAGTTGTATCACCAGTCCTATTTTTTAAAAAACATTATTTTGATAAGGGATCTTGCTTCTAAATTTCCCAGCTGGGCTTGTGATCCTCCTGCTTCAGCCTCCCAGAGTGCTGGTATTACAGGCATGTGTCACGAAGCCCAACTACTTTCACGTTTTGTTTTTACTTCAGCACCTAAGGTTATAATTATTCCTTTCCTGGTCAGTCTTTAATCACTACTTGTCCTTTTAGCCCTTCATTTTCTTTTCTATTCACAAAGGAGTTTATAATTTTGAGTTTGTTGGGGGAGAGGGCTATTGTTTCTTTTTTCCTCTCTCTCTTATATATTCAGGATTGAACTCAGGAACTTCCCACTGAGCTACATCCTCCAGATCTTTTTTTTTTTTTTTTTTAATTCTGAGACAGTATTTTGTAAGTTGTAAAACTGTCCATGCTGAGTTTGAACTTGTGATACTCCTGTCTCAGCCTGTCAGAGGCTGGAATTTCAGGTGTGTACCACCACACATGACTGGGAGGTGGTCTTTAGAACTGAAAGCCTTTTCCCATTTCCACAGCAGCCTTGTAGGTCCTCTTGTGGAAACTTTTTATTTCTAAAATTACGTGACAAGTCAAGCATAGCGGCTCATGTTTGTAATCCCAGCACTGTGGAGGTTGAGGGCAAGAGGACCATGAGTTTGAGCCTAGCTGGGGCTGTGTGTATATAGTGAGACCATGTCTCCAAAAATGAAACACACATGACCTTGGTGTATCTATAACATAGAGTGGCCATGACAGAGACTCATGGGGGAGCCACCATTATTGAGCCTGGAAGCATAGTTTGAGGTACGTAATACATGTATTTTACTGATGCCTCACAACTGAAGTAAGCCTCAGTATTATTTTGCATGTGCAAAATGAAGTTTAGAGATTATATAAGTCACCCAAGATGACAGCCAGTAATCAGGAAATAAGGGGTTCATATGGTGCCCAGATTATACTTGATTCCCACCATGCCCTGCTTTCCTTATACTAATTTATGAATTAATGGAAAGATCATTAATTTTCTCAAGCAACCCTATGTCACGTCAGCCCGAAGTACCTTTGGTTGTCATCAGTGGTGTCTAGGCACAGCTTCCCTGTACTAGTGAATCTTAGAAGCCCCACCAGCCCTCATTCATGTCCTTTGTATGCTAGTCAAAGTCCCTCTAGGCCTAGGGTAATGATGGAATTTATCATCTGAGTGGGGACACTTTGGGATGAAAGGAGTGCAACTAATCACTGCTGGGTATACTGGGATGAATGGCCACCCTCTTACGACAAACTATAAGCAAGCTAACGTCTCCTATGCACAAAGAGGCTACAAATACTCCAGCCTTAACTTAACACGGTGCAAAACAAGAGAAAAGAGGTTGCAGGGAAGAGAAGCTAGATCTGCCAGATCCAATCTCTCTCACTAGTAATTGCTACATTTCTAGGCTTGGCTGTGAGGGGTGAAAGAGGGAAAGTACCCACACATCACTCATAATTAAAATGATCACTATCCCCATTCTTTAAGGAAGTGGTCTACAAACTTCAGTGTGCTGAAGAATCAGCAGTCATTGATGGGCATAGTGGTACATGCCTGACAGCACAGCTACTCAGATGGCTGAGGCAGGAGGATTACAAGTTCAAACCCAGCTTAGGTAACTTAGCAACTTAGTAAGACCTGTCTCAAACTAAAAAGTAAAAAGAGCTAGGGCTATAGCTCAGCGCAAAGGCCCTGGTTCAATCCCCAACATCATGGAAAGAAAGAGCAACCAAAAAAAGAAGGAAAAAAGTTTGAGGAGCTAGTTATGCTTCATCTGATTTAAACAACCATAATGTATTTGCATGCATTAATTTCACATAATCGCTGGGCCTGGTGGTGCACACGTGTAATTCCTCACCCTTGGGAGGCTGAGACAGAAAGATCACTGCAAGTTCAAGACTATCTACATAGTGAGACCCTGTCTCAAAAAAAATTGATTAAAAAAAAAATAGATATATAAAGTTCACATAGTACCCCCTAAATGTGTACAAATTTTATGTTTTTTTAAGTTAAAATAAAATTACCAGTGTAAATAGTATAAGTTAGAAATAATTTGTAAAATGCAAAAAGAAAAAAGATTTCTAAGTAATCTCCACACTACCAGGGAAAAAAAATCAATCTTCTTGGGTCCAAAGTGTTTGCATATTCTACAAAGAGGGGTACAAAAAAATAAATAAATACAGGGGCCAGGGATTTAGTTTAGCGGCACAAGCACTTACCTGGCAAGCGTGAGGTAGTGAGTTCAATCCCCAGTATCAAAATAAATAAATAAATACAATGCCAGGTGTGGTGGCACATACCTATAATCCCAACACTCAGGAAACGGAGGCAGGAAGATTGCCGTGAGTTTGAGGCCAGCCTGGGCTACACAGTGAGTTCAGTACCAACCTGAACTAGATAGTAGTTCTACAGAACTACATAGTAAGACCCTGTTTCAGAAAAATGAAAAAAATTAAAAAAAAAAAAGAAAGAAAAAGATGAGTACAATTTTAGAGGATGTTCCTATGAAATTTAATAACACAACTGTTTATGTTGATTTCTTCAGGTATGCCATCTGTATGATTTTTTATTTATATTTATTTATTGAGAGAGGGTCTTGCTATGCAGTTCAGGCTGGCCTTGAACTCACTATGGAGTCCAGACTGGCCTCAAACTTGCAGGCAATTCTCTTGCCTCAGTCACCTGAGTGCTGGGATTGCAGGTGTGTGCCACCATGCCCAGCCATCTGTATGGCTTTAATTAGACTTTGGATCAAATAATTTAATCCATGCTAATTTTTTTGGTGGTGGTGGGGTTGTTGCTGACTGCTGAACCAGGCCTCCTGCATGGTAAGCGTTAGGGGCTACCGCTGAGCAATACTCCCGGGCGCTGAAACATTGTTAGTCTTATAATTCCCTTTAGCATAGATTCTCAGGAACTCTATGCTAAGAATAGCTAAGAATCTACATAAATATGTATAGCCTTAATCCTCACATTGGATTCAACAAAGAGACCATCTCTGTGCTTTCTCAGCAGCTCACTAATAACGGCTGCCACAGACGGAGCAGTGCGCTTATGCGGGCCATTTAACAACATTTACCTCAAACGCTGAAACCGTGGCACCTGGGTCACGCGGCCTCTGAACCGTGCACCACGGACCTTAGGTCTGAGAAGTGGGGTGACTCGCCAGAGGACTCACCCTTAGTACCGGCCAGAGAGGCAGCTTGAAAGCAGGTCAGCGGCCTCACGCTTGAAATATTTAGGGGACTCACGAGCGCTCTGCGAATACCCGGGAAACTAGTTGGAAGGCCCTCCCGTCCGTGTCCGCTGCTGTGACCTTTGCAGAGCAACAGTTTGCGGACAGAGAGGAGACCCGAACCGTGGCTCTGAGGCGTGCTGAGGCATTTCTTTGATGCGGAAAGGATGGATAAAGTCAATTATCGGCTCGCATTGGGATAGTAGTCTGGCTGCGGTCAAGCATTTTCCGGGCTGGCCTTTGGATTCCTCTTTTGTTGGCTGCGCTGCTGCTCCGCTCTGTCTTCCTGTTTTCAAGGAAACACAGGCGCAGCTCACGTTCTCTAATTGCGCTCCCTGCCTGCAGCTCGCCCGCTCCTCCGAGCCTCGCGGGCTGGTTCCATACGCAGCTCTTGTGTGGAAGCGCTCGCTGGTGGCAGCTGCAAGTTGGTGTGTGACACATTGAGTAGTCATATTTCTCTTCTCTGTGGCCCTCCAAAGCCCTTTCCAACATAACTTTTCCCCATCTGTTCTCGTTTGCACTGCATAATAGGGGACAGGTTTTGGAACTTGGGATTCAAAAAAAAAAAAAAAAAAATTAAGAGAAAATAAAAAATGAGATGGAATTTGAGTAGAAAAACTCACTGGTTTCCCACCCCCTTTCCTTGGTTGTTGGGATCATTACCAGAGTATTAAGTCGATCAAGTTTATAGTCTGATTAATTCTTTTTATGTAATAGTGGGAAGACAGAGAGAACATTTTTAAATCCCTTTAAACTGCATCGCAGTAAGAGACAGCACAGCCATTAGAGGACACAGCCTTACCTAGTGCCTGACTTAATTTTTCCACATTTGCTTAGACTCTCTAATAAGTTCCACTAATAGTCTCATGCCACAAGTTGCTTCTCTGTAATATGGATTTCTGATACGAATTTTAGCAACAGTGTTGTCCCAAGTGCTGTAAGACTACCTCTCTGTGTGCACACTCAATGATTGTGAAAAGGGTATAAACCCCTCCAAATTTTCATAATAATAAATATTTGCCAATTTACATTAGAGAAGAGAAACCTGCCAATAGCACGATAAACCCCTGATTTTGCAGGTGCTTTTGTTTCAGATGCAGTTAAAGTAAGGATTTAAGTTTTAAAAGTTTAATAAAGAATATTCAATTAATAATAAATGTGAATATTACAAAATAAAATGAGCGCAGGAAGGGCTGCTTTCAAAGCAATTAGAGCAGAACAGTGGTTCTTTATTCTTTCTTGATGTTTTGTTGTTGCTTTTGCATGTGTGTGTGTGTGTTTTGGTTTTTTTGAGACAAGGTCTCGTTACGTAGTTCAGACTGGCCTTGAACTGAGTATGTAGACCAGGTTTGCCTCAAGCTCATGGCCTCATCCTCGGATGAGGATTGTAGACATGTGCCACTATGCCCAGCTCTTTCTTTATATCATTTGTCTTTTTTTTTTGTATTGGGAATCGAACTCAGGACCTCACACTTGCCAGGCAGGTGCTGCACCTTTCTTTATATTTTTCAAAAAACTTTATTGTATAGCTTAATCATAACCCGTGGGTCACAGCATACTATCACCATTGGTTTGGTAGGGGCTTATAATCCTTTTGGGATCACAGCCCTCTTTGAAAATCTAGTGAAAGTTAAGAAGTTCCCTGGGGGTAAAAATATTTTATATATATATATATATATATATATATATTCCCATGGACGACAAACTTTTATAGAGTTCCTATGTTTTCAAGGTCATTTGGTGTCCAACTTTGGACTCCTGGAGGTCTGGGGAGCTTGTGTTCAATTGTCTCTTTGCTTTCTTGAGTTCATAGGTCAGTAACTCAGTTTTTAAACCATATTTATTTTTTTTCCTTGCAGTACTGGGGATTGAACCCTAGGATCTCAAGCATTTGAGGTAAGGATTTACCTTTTTTAAACTTTTTTAGAAAGTTTAAAAATTTTGATGCAGGATCTTGCTCATGTACTCAGCTAGGCCTCAAACTTGTGATCCTCTTGCATCAGCCTCCTGCCTAACTGGGATCACAGGCATGCACACCTATGCCCGGAAAACTACATTTTCTATATTTCCATAAGAAATACTATCTTTCCTCACTGTAGTTCCAGGGAAAATCCATACAGGCTGCTGATTGTGACTATGTAGATAGTATAGGAAATACTCTTTCACCTATCCTATTTCTGTTTTTTTTTTTTTTCTTTAACAGAAATACTACAGACATGCCTGCCATTGGGACCTATTGTTGTTGTCCTGCTCACCTGCACCTGCTGTGGCATCTGCTGCTCTGTACCCTAGCAACGTGGTACCTGCTGGGACTGCCACTTCTTATGTACAGGACTCTGATCCAGACAGGCACCTGCACCAAGTCAGACCAGTCCATGTCTCTCTGCTTTCCATGCCAGAAGGTGGAAAGAGAAGTAGACAATCTGAAACTCAGGAGAGGGTTACTGTCAGTGAACTCTACAGAGAAGAGTGCACAGTGCCTACAGGGTTTCTACAAATGATACCAATTCCTTCAATAGATTTTTCTGGAGCTAAAATGTTTTGGTAATCTCTTCTGTTATGGTCTCCATCTGGATGTCCCCCCAAAGCCTCATGCAGTCATGGGGGCAGGCTTCCAGAGTTTGTGATTGAGTCACGGTCCAATCTGGGATTATGGGTAAGAGTGCTACACCCACCCGAGGGTGGATGGCCTACATACAGTATAAGGGACAGACAGAATCTTCTGTCCACGCTCCTCCCTTCTTTGCTCTTATTGCCTTTGCTGTCTTCTGGCCACCATGAACTGTTGCCCTCTGCCATGTGACACTCTGCCGTAGAGCCAGTTGAGTATGGACCGAAACCTCCATAAACTGTGACCTAAATTCCTTAATTTTGGAAATTGGTTATTTTGTCTCAGCAACAAGAGAAAAGTAACCAATACATCTTCTGTCTCTCCCACTAACATATTCCATCTTTTTTTTTTTTTTTTTTTTTTTTTGGTCTTTTTGAGACAGGGTCTCACTATGCAGTTCAGACTGGCCTCAAATTTACAACAATCCTCCTGCCTCAGTCTCCCAAGTGCTGGGATTATAGGTATGCGCCACCATACCCAGCTTCATATGCCACCTTAACACTCAGTCATTTATAAGAAAGGTGGTGGTTAGGGATGGGGATTTAGCTCAGTGGTATAAGTGTCTGCCTGTCAAGTGTGAGGTTGTGAGTTTGATCCCTGGTACCAAAAAAATAATGATAATAATACTAATAATGAAATGTGGTGGTAATATTAATCAGAAGAGTAAGCAATGATAAACACTGGCATTTACTGAAAATATCCCAAGCCTTGTGCTACCCCACTGTAGGTTAGGTATGTTCCCTCATTGGAGATCCTCAACTTCCTCAGGAGGCGACTAGAACACTATATACCTCTTTGTAGAAAAGCAGTGAGACTCCAGAGTTACAAAGTGCTACCACCAGCAGACAAAAGATTGCCTCACACTAATCCAGCAATGCTTTCTTCTTTTAAACTTTTGAATAAGTGATTTACTCATATAGTCTTTAGCTCTGTTCAAAAAACTAAAACATCTTGCCATGACCTTTCTTACCATATCCATTATTTCAAGTCTCTACTCCATCTCTGAGAATATTTGCACTATTATGCTGATCAGTGTAGAGGTGAATACAGAAATGGTAGCATACACTCCATTGTCCTGGCTTCGTGGGAATTGTTTTATTAGCTATTATATGGGAACTTAGTTCATGCAATACATTAAGAGTTTCCTCTTTGCCAATTTTAAAAGCTTTATAGTCCTTTAATCCCAGCACTCGGGAGGCTGAGGTAGGAGGAGCATTGCGAGTTCGATTCCGGCCTGGGCTACAACTCGAGCGCAAAGCCAGCCTGAGCTACAGTGTGACCCTGCCTCAAAAAACCAGGGCCAGGAGTTTGGCTCAGTGACTTAAGCGCCTATCTGACAGGCTCGAGGTTGTGAGTTCAAACCCGGCTGCCGTAAAAAAAAAAAAAAAAGCTTTATAGTATTCCATTGTAAGGTTGTATTCTAATTTACTGACTCAGTATATTATTGCTAGACATTTAGGTTGTTTTCATTCTTTTGCTTTTATCTATAGTGTTACAATGAAACCCATAAACATACATTATTTTACAGTTAGGTGAGGTTACGGGTAGGAAATATTCCTAGAATGAAATCATACAGCATTCTTGATGACCTGAAGTGGTTTTACTCCCATAGGGCCTCACTTTGTAGCCCAGACTGGCCTCGAACTTGCGGCAATCCTCTGGCCTCAGCCTCTTGAATGCTGGGATTACAGGCGTGTGCCACATCTGGCCTACTCCCACATCTATAAGATGTATCTTCTCTAAAGTGTCTCAAATTGCTTTATCAAAAAGAAAAACAAAGGTTTACACATAGCCCCCCACCCCAACCCATGTCCATAGGAACTGGATTTTTTTCCATCGCGCTGTTTCCCCCTGCTTTGCTTAGAGCTCCCCCTAACTTCCAAAGAAACCTAGGAGGATAAGTGGTTTAAGGGCTTGGTGTGCACTCAACAAATCAGCCCTGCTGAGCCACTCAAGCAGCAGATGCCCAGTCTGCAGCCATTTACCACGGAGTATTTCTGCGAGGTTTCCAGTGAGGTCTTCCTGCTCACCGGTCCAGCTATCCTCCCAGCAGCCCGCTGTCAGATGTCCCTGCCACATAGCCCCGCCTCCAACCTTCCAAACCTTGTGCTAATGACATCTTTGGGGCCACCACTCTATTTATTATTCACATTCTTTGGGAGGTTAATGACTTTGTGGAAATCTAAAACAGCCCCTCCTCAGGAAGTAGTAAAAGTCTCTTGGAATAACAGAAAGAGGTCTTAAAAGAGCTCTTGAGTTCATCTGCATTTCAGGCTAATTAAATCCCCAAAGAAATAGTAATATGTGTAAAAATTCAGGATGGTATAATGAGCAGTGACCAAAACCTGATAAATCTGTAGGGATACTGTCCTTTATGAACAATCAGACAAGCCTGAAGGAGGAACTGGAGTATTCCACAATCTACCTTTTGGCTTCAAAAATTTGTATCCCCTCTCTCCCTTTAAGTCATTCTACACCACTTATTTGTCTTCCCAAGAACTTAACATCAGTTCAGAAACTTTCAGACATGGTGTTAGAGGCTTTTGTGAGTCAACTGTTAGTGAATCACACAAAAGGGGCCTTTATTAATAAGCATATTCTGTTCATTACAGAGAAATGAAAGCCTCAGAATAATTTGCCAAATGTTTAAAGAGAAAACAAAAAACAATGTGGTAAACATATCAGGACTTGATGAGCTGTCTAGGTAATTGGTTGTTTCTGTGCACCTGGTTCCAAAGACAATATTTAATGTGTAATCTGTTTCATTTGCTTGGGGAAGTAAGTGTAACTCTACCCCCTGGATCACATCTGCATTAAAATGAGGGGAGGCAGAGTCTGTTTCAGGGAGTGGAAATTTATGCACATGAGTTGTCTTTTACATGGAGACAGCAATTATACCCCTGGAAATGCAGTCTGGGGGAGAAAACGACATTTTCAAGGCTGGGGAACAAAAGCCTAATGCTAAGGGGACATTAACAAGGTTGGGAACCCCCTCTCAACAATTAACATGATCACTTACAAAATCTGCACTCTATAAAATTATTTTTAAAACACTTTTTTCAAAACAATGTGGGTTTTTTCCTTTCCTTTCTAAAAACACAAAAAAGATTCAGCAGCAACCATACGGGATCTGTTTGTGAGCTACTCCATTATAACAAATAGTGCTTCAAATTCTCTTCAGATGTATGAGGACTGAGATAAACACGCAGGAGTGGTTGCTGACCCTTGGTTTAACAGCACAACAAGGACTGAGAAGGAAAGCGTGTCCAAGAATTGTTCACTTTCACATGAGAAAGTTCTGTCTGAAGCAGCAATCGTTAGCCAAATTTCCAGACCACAGAAAGACTTGGGGGAGGGAATAGAGCACACACAAGTAAAAATCTTTATTAGCCAAAATTGGTTTTTATTTTTTTAATGATTTGTTGGTTGGTATCATCAAAGTCAAAAAGGACAAAGCTGGAGCCACTGAAATGGATTTACATCTTTGCTTCTTCCACTTTCTCTGGAAAAAACAGATGAGGACCAAGAAAGATGGCAAGTGCCTATATTCCTAGTGTTCTGGGAGGCTGAGGCAGGAGAATACCAAGTTTCAGCCTAACCTGGGTAGGTTAGCAACTTAGTGAGAACTTGTCTCAAAATAAACATTTTGTTTAAAGGGCTGGGAATGGCTGGGAATGACAGGTCTCTGAGCAGGAGGCTCATTGTCAGTTCAAGGCAGCCTCCAACTACATAGTGAGATTTTGTCTCAAAAAAAGGACTGGGGATGTACAGTGTGAAAGCTCAAGTTCAATCTCCAGTACTTGGGGGAAAAAGAAAGAAAGAAAAGGAAGGCTGTGTTCTGCATTCTCGTTTCGCTGTGTTCTCCCTACCTTCTTGCCTCCTCAGCAAGGATTTAATTCACACACACTGCTTCATGCCCTAGTTGCACCACAAAAAGGAAACTATATTCTCCTCCTTAATTAAGACAGAATACAGTAAGTCAATAAAACCTAGCACATGTTTTTTAAATTTCCCAAATTTGATTACTGGATCTTTTTAGTACATTTGTACGTTCATAAACATAATGTTTGATTAGTTTTATTTTAAAATCTGAGGGAAGCTGGGTATAGTGGTGCATGCCTGTAATCTTGGCACTTGGGAGACTGAGGCAGGAGGATCATCATGAGTTTGAGGTCAACCTGGGTTACATAGTGAGTTTAAGGACAGCCTGAACTGCGTATCTCAGAAAAACAATCAAAGTAAATAAGTAAAATCTGAGAGATAGCCCTAGTACTCTTTATTGATCCGTCATGAGGCTTATTTATTTTGATTTTGGGAAAATGAGGTTTTTAATTAATTTAGGCATATTTTCAGAAAGTCACATTTCCAGAGAAGTTCAATGTGCCAGGCATCAAGAAAAGGAAGCTGAGTTGAGAATGTGGCTCAATGGTAAAGGGTTTGCCCAGCCCTTACAAAATCTGAATTTGAGCCTCAGCACCATTAAAACAAAAATGTGAAGAGAAAACACGCAAATTCTAAATCCTAATTGTTGGAAAATAACATGAATTTTAAATATAAACCTGGAGAGCTAAGCATGCTAGTGTGCACCTGTAAGACCAGTACTCAGGAAGCTGAGGCGGGAGGACCACAAGTTTGAATCCAGCCTTGGCAATTTATTGAGACTCTCTCCTCTCTCAAAACAAAACAAAGTAAAAACAAATACAATCAAAGGACTTGGGTTGGGGATGTATTATATTCCCCAAGAAAAAAGAAAAATAAATCAAGTACTATCTGTGCTGTGTGTCCTGCTTATTGTATTTCACTGATACCTAAATTAGTAGTAAGTTGAAAACCCACTGGAAGCTGCCAATTCTGGTGAATGCTTGATTCATTGTCAAAGAGTGCATCTCTTGCAGGTAGGGACCCAGCACCTGCAGTGGAGGCTCAGAGCAGCTCCATGAGGGGTGGCCTGCACTTGTGCCAGTTCCATCAATAAATTGCCTTTTTTTCTCATTACCAAGGAGGTTTTGGGGTCCTGGGGTCTCCTTCTAGAGCTATTTTCTAGGTTCTTTTGGTCTTGAACAAAGAATTGGACAAAGCGCAAAAGGTGGTAAAGTTTTACATTTATTAAAGGTAAGGAATGAAGCATGTCCTGCGGAGTAAGTACGGTCAATTAAAAGTAAAAACAGAAGTACACTGGACAGGTGAGTGTGGACCGCCATGGAAGAGAGAACACAGTGGCCTGGAGCTCAAACGTTGGTTGTCTTTTTGTATTTCCCACTCCTCCATGTGAGATAAGGTCTAGGTTATCCTATCAAAAACTTCCTGAGAGCCAGGTGTGTTGGTGTAGGCCTGTAATCTCAGCACTTGGGAGCCTGATGCAGGACTGCGGTGGGTTTGAGACCAGCTGGGCTACACTGTGAGTCCAAGATAGTTTGAACTACATAACAAGACCCTGTCTCAAAACAACAAAACAAAACAAAGCAAAACCCCCCAAAACCTGTTGACCTCTCAGGAGAATTGAATATATCACCTTCTGATTGGTTCTACTGCAGGGGTTTGGGAACTGCTCTGTGCATGTGACCTGAAACTTTGTAATTTACAGATGGTGCCCACTTCTCAGTCAGTTTGCCATGCCATAATCTCCTGCCTCCAGTTATGCAGCCTTTCTCTAGGCACAACTAATCACTGTCACCACAAATTTTTTCTCGCTTGCAGTATGAATATTTCTTTTTCATTTTGAATCCATCACTTTATTTTCTATTGTGAAGAGATTTAAGTGTTTACCCATTTCACATCTTGAAACTCCAATTTTTTAGATATGATCAGTAACATCTTTAGCTGTTAAAAGAGTGGGACGTTTATTTCCTTCCTTCCAAATTGGATCTGTGTTAGAAACTGGAGGATTGGGTAACCTTTTGTATTCTTTGGTAGAGCACTAGGAGGAACTGAGTCATCATCAAACTTTAGACTGCTGATTGGTTTTAAAACTCATGTTTGTCAAAGAGAAAAGTACTATTATACTATTTGATCCAGGATTGATGTTAAAGGAATGGATGAATTTCGTTGAACACAATTTATCTGGCTACTTAGGAAAATCAAAGATTATTTAATACAATTTTTATATTACTGGTAGCATATACTATATTACTCTGGGAACTTTAGAATGAAACTGTCATTTTATCAAAATATAAGGAAATTTGCAAACTCTACCTCATTCCTAGAAATTTCTTCAGTACAATAACAATTTAAACAGTTGAACAAAAGATGTAGTTCAGTAGTACAAGATGTAGTGTCCAGCATATTCGAGGCTCTGGGTTCAATTCCCATACACACACACACACACATACACAGGTGTGCATTCGCAAATTTTAATTTAATTTCAAAAACCCAATAAAATAAAAAAAGAAAGAAAAGCAGTTCCCCAAAGCAAAGCATCCAGTTCCACCCTAAAGATGTAGAAAATAATAACTGTAAACTAAGTTAATCTTTAAAAGTTTTGATAGATTAGAATTTCTTCCTGGTCATTCATCCACAGGAAAGAAAAAAAATACACTGAATACTCTAATCAATAAATACAACACTAACATTCCAATAGAACAATAGACAAGGGGCATTAACTGAAAAGATATTTAGAAAAATGCAAAAACAGGTATACATTGCTGAGAAAGTTACAATATTATTAACGATCAAACAAATACAAACTAAAAGAGAAAACTATTGAATCCAGGGTCTCACACAGGCTAGAAAACTCTCTTGAGCTATACCTCCAGTCCAAAACAGATGACTTTTTAAATTTTCAAACTGGCAAGGGTCATAGAGGGTGTGGTGACAAAGAATAATAGATGGTGTGGTGAAATGGACAAGTCATTGGAAAGGGCTCAAATGACTTAGCAACTGGAAATATGATCTGGAGTACTACTTTTGGGAATCTATCTTAAGCAAATAATGAGAGGATTACCTTGAGTCTGAGGCCAGTTTGGGCTACATAATGAGTTTAAGGCCAGCCTGAATTACACAGTGTTGACTGTCTCAAAACAAAAAGGGGGTTGGGGTGGGGGAGGCTAGGCATGTCAGTGGTAGAACACTTTTCAGGTAAGCCTGAGGTCTTAGGTTCCATTCCCAATACCAAAAGGACAAAGATCACTTGTACAGACATCATCTCAACATTCCTACTATAAACATTTTGGTACATAACCATCCACACTCATTTTCTGTACATAATACAAACTTGTTTAAAAAATAAAAATTAGAACTGGGCAAGGAGGCATGTACCTTTAATTCCCACACTCTGGGAGGCTGAAGCAAGAAGATCACAAGTTTGAATCCAGCCTGGGGAATTTAGTGATTTAGCAAGTCCCTGCTGTTACTGGGTTTTGGGGTGATAGAGTCTCTTTCTAGAGGTGATTTCTAGGTACTTCTAGTCTTGAACAAAAAATTGGCCAAAACAAGCACAAAAAAGGTAATGAGCTTTTATATTTGTTAAAGATAGGAAAAGAAATATGTTTGCAGAGTGAATTTGGGACAAGTAAAAGTAGGAAAATAAGTACACTCTATAGGATGAGAGCAGACTACTGTGAATGAGAACACAGTAGCAGAGAGCTCCATGGTGACTGTTTTTTCATATTCCCCACTCCTCAGACTGACATCAGGTCCAGGCTGTCCTATCCAAAACTGCTTGAGTTCTCATGAAAAGACTATGTGCAGGCCTTTAGGAACTGTTCGGTGCATGTGTTTTGGGATTTTGAAACTAACAGGTCACTGCTTCCCAGTCAGCCTCCCTTCCCCTAAGCTCCTGCCTCACTGTCTCACACAAACTAAAAACAGGCTAGTGATGTAGTTCAGTGTGAAGGCAGTAGTTTCAGCCCCCAGTACTACAAAAATAAATAAGTAGGTAATAAATATTGGGTTATATTGGAACGGTTAATATTGTACAAACTGAGTTTGTGAACTTGCCATATTGAGGAATGAAGTTGTAAAACAGAAAGCTGTTAGAAGAGTTTTATTGGAAATAAGGAGAAGAACCAAAGGCTTCTGGTTTCTCCAGGAGGGGCACCTAGAAAGTGGAGTTCCCACATAGACCCTTGGTTCAGAATTTTTTATGGATAAACAGAACACAGGAATTGCTCAATTGTTGAGTGGTTGCCTATCACAGGTGGCTCTGTGAATTTAAAATGACTAAGTGGAATCCAGGCTCTTTAGTTGCTCGGCATGTGGGGTTTAAAGGAAACTGGAATTTTCCATTTTAAACTGAAATTCCCTTTAGTAGAAAGGGACTATCGCATTCCTTTTTGCCTGAGGAACTTCATGGTCCAAAGTCCTAGTTCACTGTCTCTTCTTGCTTTAATTCCCACTAATATGGCTGACCACCCAACTCTATCTCAGACCCTTTCCCTAGCTAGCTGCCTTCCTTATAAGTTAACTAAAGTATTTTTTACAATATCATTCTATTTGAAGAGCATTTTAAGTTACAACCTTATACTTTCATAATGAGAAAGTAAAATGGGACTGATGAGTAGTTAGGAGAATCAAGTTCTAGGTCCAGTCTTGCTTTGAATAGCTATGAGACCTTGAAGAGTCCCATGAATTTAGGGATAAAGTTTTTCAAGTGTAAAAGGCCAGACTGCAATCAGATGAGATCTTTGGTCATTTCCAAGTCTAGAGTTCCAAGTCTAGAGTTCTATGTCTCCTTGAAAGAGTGGCACAATGAAAATAAACATGGGTGTGACAGTTTTGTTGTAATAGTAAAGACTACTTATCAATGGAGAATGGAAATCCTTAAAATATATATTGTTACAGTAATTAAAAAAAAAAAAAAAACAGCCAGGAGCTGAGCTACTCAAGAGGCTGAGGTAAGAGAATGGCAAAGTGGGCAAATGAGGAAGATTCTGTGTCAAAATTTAAAAGGAGCAGGATGTAGCTCAGCGGTAGAGCACCCTGAGCTCAAGTGCCAGTACTGAAAGAGATCTAGAAAACAGAAAGGGAGAAAGGGATAGAAGAGTGCATAAGCTGTGTTAAATAAAGCAAAGGTAATACACACATACTTCATGTTAGAGCATTTCTGCGAGGGTAGAGGGAAGCTGGCATTAATGAGAGGGGTCTGGGCAAGTGGGAAGCAGGGTTGGTTCTGGAATTCAGATTATATATCCTTTGTACTTGTGTATCTTGTTTTATCTCTTTATTTTGGTGCTGGGCTTTGAAACGTGGGCCTTGTGCATGATGAACTCAGTACTGTGTATCACTGCACTACACCCCCAGACCTCTATCTTTTATTATTTTTGGTACTGGAGATTGAACCCAGGGCCGTGTTCTCTACCACTGAGCTACATCCTCAGGTCTTGCATTATTTTTAAAAAACAATACAATAAAGGTTAGGAAGAAGATCTTGTTCATACGGGCATATGAGTGCCTTGGCTACAGTGACAAATGGTACAGAACAAGTGTGTTCCTTCCTTGTTTAAAACCTTTCCATCACTTCCCGGGCATATGACTTCTGACATTCTTGATCTGGCCAGGCAGCCTGAGTGATGCTGAGTGCATCTCAATGCACCTTCATTTCACTTCAGTTTGCATTCTGTAAATTCCTAGAAATCTTAAGCTCTTTTTAAGAAAGGTTGGAGACTGCCTGGACAACACAAGATATTAGCTGCTTTGGAATTCCAACAACTGCCGGGCTGGGGAGGAATTTCAAAAGAAAGTGTCCTCCAAGAGGCACAGCACCCCTGCTCCACACCTGAGGAGAAGGCAGGCTCCAAAACCTGAAGTTACTGGTGGAAGGTTCTCCACTATGTGTAATTAACCTTAGCAGCTGTTCTCCGGAGTTTCATTTGGCAAAAGTAGGTTAATAAAAAGGAAGCCTTTGGATTTCAGATATTGGTATATTTGGGTCCACATCAGGATTTAGAAAAGTAATTTGATTTCTTTTCGTTGAAAATGTCTTCCTGCTGCCAAAGCATAGTAGAACCGATCAGGAACAAGAATGTTCACTAAAAATAAAAAACCACAGAGATGCTGGGCTCTACCAATAACCACACAGTGATATTTGAAATGCATTTGTTTAATCTGAGGGAGAAATCAATTTGATATTCCTGAGGGCCGTCATATATGGGACTAGCTTTTGAAATCCACATCTCTGCAATGCAGCTAAATTAACCATAGTTAAGTAAATTAGAAGCTCACCATATATCTATGTATATAAAAAATTAGTTAAGACAGTTAAAGAAAAAGAATTTTGAGTGAAAAGTAGTTTTCACAGGGTCATTTTCAGATTTCATTTTTAATGCAAAATGTTTTTATGAAAATAATAGAGCAGTCATAACAAAAAAAGTCATATAGCTGGTTTCTCTTGATTCAATGAGGGCAAAATTTTGTGCTAATAATTTTCTGGACGTTTCATGTCTATATCTTATACACTAAGCAACTGCTGTGAATGTAACAATATGCAATGTGTTGATTATTGTTACTCTCCTATTGGCCTGTTGTGAAATTCTATTTTACTTTAATTTCTTATTTTTCTCCTGTTTAAAATTTAAAAAAAAGGCTGGGTGTTGTGGCGCATGCCTTTAATCCCAGCACTCAGGAGGCTGAGGTAGAAGGAGCGTTGTGAGTTCGAGGCCGGCCTGGGCTACAACACGAGCACAAGGCCAGCCTGAGCTACACAGTGCGACCCTGCCTCAAAAAACCAGGGCCGGGAGTTTGGCTCAGTGACTTAAGTGCCTGTCTGACAGGCATGAGGTTGTGAGTTCAATCCCCGGTGCCGCCAAAAAAAGAAAAAAAAGAAAAGAAGAAGCCCACCAAGGTTCAGATTGTGAGAAAGATCACGGAAAGAAAGGCCTGAGTGCTTCAGGCCTTTACGAGTATGAGGAGGACAAAGAGAGCCTGGGATACAGGCAGCATTGTGGATCAAAGTTCTGAGCCCTTTGGGAAATTTTCTTCTGAAAGCAGCAGAGCTAACAACAAGGACAAAAATGCCAAATTTGAATTCCATCCTCAACCTCGTAGCTCTCACCTCAGATATGAGAACATAAGCATTCCTCACCAGATAGATTTTGTTCCATAGCTGTCAGACCCTTTTAAAATACGTACTTTGGGGCCAGGGATATAGCTTAGCGGCATAAGCACCTGCTTGGCAAGTGCGAGGTGGTGAGTTCGATCCCCAGTACCAAAAAACAACAACAACAACAAAAAATTGAACATTTCTATTTTTACAATGTCTATTTCTGGTTATAAAAGTTATGTTACAGAATGATTGGAACACAGAGGAATGTGTATAGAGAAAAGCTAGGGAGCATTCTTTTGCTTTGGGCAGAAGGCTATGTCTCCCTGGATGGGAAAGTGCTTGTTGAAATAGTCTTTTTATCTTCAAAAAAAAAAAAAAAAAAAAAAAAAGATGAAAAACTCATGATAATCCATGATAAGTACTCAACATTTTCAAATACTGTGCTTTTTTCTAGTCTTTTTTTTTTTTTCTTTGTGTATATGTAGGTGGGACAAATGTATTTATATGGGTTATGGAATTGGAATATTACCTTTGTGTTGTTTTTTCAACTTACACTGCATTGTTAGCTATTTCCAAAGTTATGATGATTACCCTTTTACACAAATCTTTTTGTTATTGATGATTATTTTCATAGCATAAATTCCTGAAGTGGGATTAAAGTGTCAGAGTATAAATATTTTTAAGATGTTTGATACATATCACCTAATTATCTTCCAGAAACTGTGTTTCAGTTTATACTCACCACAGCAACCGTGACATTTATAAAGTCAATCTCACCAACATAGAATATGCTGAACTATTGACATATTTTGTGAAATAATTGCATGAAATATTTAATGTTTTCTTTGCATTATCTTTTCTTCAGGCTTCAGAGACGGTAAACATTTTTTTCTAGTTCTCATCCGTAATTATCTTAATTTTCTTTGTCTATTCATATTTGTCTACTACAGGGTACATTTTCTTTTATTTTTTGTGGTGGTGGGGATCACACCTAGGGATTCTCTACCACTGAGTTGCATCCACAGAACTTTTTATTATTATTAACGTTGAAACAGTGTCTCACTAAGTGGCCCAGGCTGTCCTCAAACTTGCCATGGTCCTGCCTCAGTCTCTGAGAGTACAGGGATTTCAGGCCTGTGTCACCACACCCATTTTAGGGAAAAGTTTTTACACAGTCAAATGAATCTTTCACTTTTTCTATAGTTTTCATTAGAAAGTCATTTCAACTGTAAGGAGAATATTTGCTTTGAGTTAACTTATGATTATATTTTGTTTATTTGTTTGTTTGTGGTACTATATCTAGGGGTCCTGCACGTTAAGTAAATGTTCTACAACTGAGCTACATTCTCAGTCCTAAATTATAATGTTTAAAAAATTACTTAACTCTTAGCCAGATGTGGTGGTGTATACCTGTAGTCTCAGCTGCTTCATTGGCTGATGTGGGAGGATTGCTTGAGTTTAAAAGTTTGAGTTTGGGACCAGCCTGAGCAGCACAGCAAATCCTCATTGCAAAATAAAATAAGACAAAATTAAGTCTCTTCCCATTGGAATCCTTTTCAGGATTGGTGTGAGAAGGGGCACTAACAGAATTTTCCCCAGTGCTACAACGTGGTTTAATGAACAATCTCTTCCCCATGACTTTGTAGCAGTTCTTGTGTCACATACTACAGTTGGCCCACAGCTGCACACTGGTTCGCAGGTAACCTTCTGTGCTGAAAGGTGCTGCATCCTCTTTCCACTTACATGGTGAGCACCTGGAGAACTTCCTGCCAGCACCCACAGTTCTCTGTATATGGTAGATGGCCAATAAGCCCCTGTATGAAATGCACGATTAATGAATCATTGATACACTTGGAAATTTAACTTGATAAGCAAGTGTCTGTCTCGGTGCTTTAATCATCTAGCTTTTAGGAAAAGGATGTTAAGACTGTCATGGTTTTTAGTGATTTTTTTAAACTCATATTTTCTCTTCTATCTTCCATTATTCTGATCCTTTTATCTTCCATTTTTCTGATCTAATCACTTCCATTTTTTTTTTTTTTTTTTTTGAGACAGAGTCCGACTATATACTTCAGGCTGGCCGTGAACCATGGCAATCCTCCTACCTCAGTCTCCCAAGTCCTGGGATTGCAGGTGCATGCCACTGCACCTGGTATCACTATCACTTTCACTTTCACCTTTAGAACATAATAATGGTTTCTTTTCTTTTCTTTCTTTCTTCTTTTTTTTTTTTTTTTTTTTTTTTTTTTTTTTTTTTTTTTTTTTTTTTTTTTTTTTTTTTTTTTTTTTTTTTTTTTTTTTTTTTTTTTGGTCTTTTTGAGACAGGGTCTCCCTATGCTGTTCAGGCTGGCCTTGAACTCACTTTGCAGCTCTGGCTGGTCTCGAACTTGCAACGATCCTCCTGCCTCAGCCTCTCAAATGCTGGGATTACAGGCATGCGCCACCATGCGCAGCTCAATAATATTGGTTTCTTATGGGCCTCAAGATTAGGACTAAATTTCACGCATTTTAATTCATCATTTTCCAAGAATAGTTAACAACAGGTTGGGCATGTAGCTCAGTGGCAGAGCACTTGCCTAGCAAGTGCAAGGCCTTGAGTTTTATCACTAGCACCCCAAGGAAAAAAAATGCAGTAAGAATAATTGATACCAGGCTTGGTGGTCTAATCTCAGCAGTCTGGGAGGCTGACACAGGAAGATTCCAAGTTTGGGCTATTTAGTGAGACCTTTTCTCAAAAAAAAAAAAAAAAAAAAAGAAAGGGCTAAGGATATGTAGCTCAGTGTGAAGGCCTAGGTTTAATTCTTGGTATTGCAAAGTAAAAAATAAAAGAAGAAAGAAAAAAAAGTTACAATGCAACTGGGTCATTTTTTCTCACACTTGCGTAGTACACAAACATGTCTAAAATGAAAAATAAAGTGTCTATGGACCTTCAATGATGTCTTAAACAGTTTTTACTAAAACATCATTTAAGTAAACTACATGTCCTTATAGGTATATGTCAAAAAGAGGTTGTTCATGGCAGACATTCATATGATCCAGAATATGTATGACATTCTTTTAAAAATGTACTTAAAGCAGAAGCACAGATTTCAAGGATTCATAGAGAACTTGGACTAAGAATGTTGTCCTGATTCTAGCCTAACAGAATATAGATTTAAGACTCACATTATCATAAATCACATTTAACCCACAAACTGCCTTTTTTCTGAGGTGCCGAGTCTTCAATGTTCAACTTAAATGTGAGTAAGCCCTAGAGATAAATGAATCTGCATATGCTTGTAACCATCACACAGCTATGAAACCAAAACTAAACATGAACAAAACTATGAAACAAATGCTTCAAATAATCTTTTTTTTTTTTTTTTTTTGCGACACCAGGGATTGAACCCACAACCTTGCGCCTGCCAGGGCAGGGGCTTAAGCCACTGAGTCAAACTCCCGGCCCTGGTCTTTTGAGGCAGGGTCGCACTATGTAGCTCAGGCTGTCCTTGCGCTTGCGTTGTAGCCCAAGCCGGCCTCGAACTCACAACGCTCCTTCTACCTCAGCCTCCCGAGTGCTGGGATTAAAGGTGTGCGCCACCACGCCCGGCTTTCAAATAATCTTAATTGCTTCAAATAACCTTATTTAATGAGACAGATGATACTGTTTTGCTAAACAAAAGTCTGTTCATATCACACACTATTGCAAGCAAGAGGGTTTGCTGTTGTTTGTTCAATATGCCCATTACAGAGTAAAAAGACTCACCGGCTTTTTTGGTAGACGAGAGTTTCACTGTGTTCTTGGTAGGCCTCAGACTCAGTAGCCAGGCTGGTCTCAAACTTGTGATCTTCTTGTCTCATCTTCCCAGAGTGCTGTGATTACAGGCATGCATTAGCATGCCTGGTTGACTTATTAAATTTGTTCATTTCTTCAATCATTAACTCTTTCTTCAGGAGACCTTCAGAAATTGAACTGCAGCACATCAATACATCGATATATTCATCAACAGTACTGGCTCGCCAATATTCCACCAATGTTCTTTGAAAGAATTTGTTTCTGAAAGTTAGGTTAGTACAACCAAGCTGACTCTTGCTATATAGGTTTTAATAAAACATGTTCTGTTATCATTATGAAATGAGCACTCTTTCGGGAACTATAAAGAAATGGCTTCGAGAAGAAAAATTTTCAGCATAGTTATTTAAATATTTTAAGTGAAATATTTTTTAAAACATTACAACTTCTATCCTGTATCCTATGCAACCTGAGTACTAAGGGGATGTGGTTAATATTTGTAGGTCTAAGAGTTCAACTATAATAATTATAAAAGAGAAGCTCACTGTAAATTAAGGGATAAATTGCCCATATTTTATAGGAAAATATTCTACAGGACTCTTAGGTTGCTCAAGACCCTGCTTCATAATAGTTTTTGAAAGCTGTTGACTTTTAGAAATGAACATGTTGATCTAGGCGTAAAGGAGGAAGATATGCAGAAAACAGAAGAGATGCCAATTCACAATGCAGCAGGCAATTAATTAAGAGTCGTGCTCCTTGAAACATATGATTAAGGAGCTCTGAAAATCTTAGAATAACAGAAGATGCATTTCCTTCAAGTGACTTTACTGGTGTGATTTTCTACCAGAATTCAATAAATGGACTGTCTTTTGGGGTTACACAGTGGTTTTCAAAGGGGGCAATTCTGCATCTCAGAAGACAGACGGCAATGTCTGGCTGTCACAACTGTGGGGGAAGGTGCTCTAATGGTATCTAGCTGTTGTAAGACAAAGGTGCAGCTAAGTGTCTTTCAGAATACAGGACAGCACATGAATTATCTAGCCAAAAATGTCAATTGTGCCAAGGCTGAGAAATCCTAGATGAAGATATCTAACCAGAAGGCTGTATTCTTGTATACATAGGACCTACATGGAGGGCTATATCTTAGTGTATCCTCTTGCTTTATAACAAGTACACACACACACACACAGTCTATGGTGCAAGTCCATAAGTATTACCCAGAATCTTCCCATACAGCCTCCTGGAAAGCAGGTTAATCACAAGAGGACAGAGTTATGCGGTTTTTGCACTGATAAGCCACACAATAAGACCATTACTGAAAGAACTACACAGGGAACAGAAAGAAATAAATGTTCAAAACATTACAAGATTCATCAACTCCTTTATTCACTTATCCAGCAAACCTTTATTAAGCATGCCAGACTGCTAGGCACAGCACAGTGACCCATAATGAACATAATATGATCCCTGGCCTTCATGGAGCTTACAGTCTACAGGGGACTGAAAAGGTTGCCAACCAGAGGTCTGATTATAAGATGGTAACCCTCATGATTGAGGAACATTAACACAGCAAAACTTTTCATATGTGTGTAGTCTCATTTGAGCTGCACAACAACGCTATGACACAGTCATTATTTCCTTCTTAGGTTAAAAGTGTTCCGAAGGTCAAAACAGTTTGTAAGTGGCAGAGCTGACACTTCAGTCAAGGGACACTGAAGGCCCCATTCTATTGTTCCACAGAGCAGGGACACATACAGACACTCTTTCCTTGATTTGACCTGGAATTTCCTTTCTTAATCTCCACCAAACATATAGGTACAAAGCCATTCTCCTCATGGTAAAAAAAATACACCCAACCCGCTTCAGATTCTTGCTTATGTAACACCTGGAGGTTGTAATTCGGCTGTTCCCTGTATATGTGCCTGTGTTTCTAATTAGATTGTAAACTCCTGACCTGCAAGGACCAGATCTTCCATTTCCTTTGTAACCTTTTGCAGTACTGCAGTCACCCAATAATGCCCTCTGCATGAGTGAACCTGTAGAGATAAAAATACTTTATGGTATTTCCATTTATTGGTGTCATGCTTTTATTTTGCTTTGTGATAGGACTGTACATTATAAGCTTCCAGAGGGCAGAGAACACGGCTTGGTGCTTCCTTACACTCAGCAGACACCATGCAAAATTTGATCCTTGCATGCCTTTTCGATGCTCCGGATAATATTAGCACACTGGGGTGTTTGTGTGTATCTAAGGACCGAGGTTGTCAGCCTCTCTGCGGCGGGGAATGTTCCTTTCTTTGCACTGTAAGCTCCCATGGCGCCTAGGACAGGGCTCGATTACCGCGGAAGCCCCCCCACCCTCAGCTTATTTTTATTACTGAGGAAGCCGACTGTGAAGATGGCAAGCGCTTACATAACCTCAGATCTTGGGAGGAAATGATTGGAGTGGAAAGGGATTTGAAGTCAGCTCAGAAATGGCCAGGATGAGAATGCTGAAGCTTCCCCGGGCTGACAGGCAGGACTGCAGCTGCGTGCGGCCCGCAGTCCCGGCCCGGGAGCAGGCAGGGAGACAGCGCGACATCCTGCCCGCCAGCCCGCCCGCCCGCGGCCCCGCGCCCCCGGGAGCTGTCCAGACGCCCCGCCCGCGCCTACCTGGGCTCTCGCCGCGCCGCGCGGCCTCTCTCCCTCCCCGGCCGCGGGAGCCCGGCTCGGGCCTGCCCGCCGCCTCGAGGAGCCCCGCGGGCGGCCGCCCCAGACAGACAGAGCGGGGCGCGCAGGGTCGCCGGCGCGGGTTCGGGGGGCTGGGCCGGCTCGCCCCGGGCCGGGCGCCTGTAGAGGGCGCGGGGCCGGCCCCGCCCCGCCCCGCCGCCTTCCCGCTCCCTCCCGGCTCCCTGGATCCGCGCCGGGAGGAAATGATGTGTTGCTGCCTGGTTAATCACAGCTCCAGACACTCATTGGCCGAGCGCTCCGCAGCCACTTCCTCCTCCTCCTCCTCCCGCTCCTCCCGCTCCGGCTTCTGCTCCGTGCAGCCGCCGCCGTCGCCGCAGCCTCCCCCTCGGCGCCGGGGGAACTTTTCCCCGCGCGGCGCCCGCGGCCCGCTGCGCCCCCGGGCCGCCCCCGCGCCCCGCGCCCCCGCGCCTCGGGAAGTTTATTCCGCCCGCCTCCTCCCCTTCCTCCTCCTCCTGCGCCTCACCCCGCCTCCCGCCCCCCGCCCTCCCCGGCTCTTCCCCGGGTGGCCGCCGCCGCTGTCAGCCTACTGCTCCTCCAGCCGCGCCGGCCCCAGGCTGCGGAGTCCCCGGCCCCGCGCGGCGCTCGCCTGCGGTCGGCCCGGCCCCGCGCCGCAGAGTTCCGGGCTGCTCGCCGGCCGCCCCGCCCCGCGCCGCCCCGCGCCGCCCCGCAGCGCCCAGCCGCCTCGCGCACTCCGCCTCCCGCGGCTCGGCTCGGCTCGGCTCGGCCCGGCCGCCCGGGACCAGAGGTGAGGGCAGGTCGTCTGCAGCGCCGCCGCCGGGGCCGGGAGGGTTGAGGGAGGGGGGCGCGGGCGGGAGCTGCGGCAGGGATCGGGGGCGGGAGGGTGGGCATCCGCGGTGCCTCCCCTCGCTGCCGTTCTTTTCTCCCCCAAACCAGATCCTCTCGGTGGGGGAAGCAGCCGCGGAACGAAACTGTCTTGCCTTGGGCCTGAACTGCTGGTGGGATCTGGGCGAGGGCAGTGGCGGGGAGCGGGGCCTCGGGTCTGCACTGAGGGCTGTGTGGGTGTGTGGGGAACTCCTGCAGGGTGTGCGCCTCGGACTTAGAAATCGATCTGACCGCCGGGCCATGGGGCTCACCTTCCTAGCTGAGCTTCGTAGAGAGTAAAGAGCTGGGCGAATCCCCCCCACCCTCAACATATCCATCCCTTCCAAGAGAATTTTCTGCTGCAGAGACAGCCAATAAACTCTGCTCAACTCCCTCCCTCCCTCCTTCCTAGCTGCAGTTTCAAAAAGCTTCAAAGCCAGGAATGTGGGATTCATCTTCCGATTCCCCAGAAGGCAAATGTGGTTACAGATGTTGCACGGTACTTTGCCAAGTTTAAAACCCTTCCTTTAACACTGTAACCAAAACAGTGAGGCTAGAACCTCAGGCGCGCTGGGGAGAAATGTGGGCCTCTGGGGCCGATGGTTTCGGTGACTTCCATCGGGTTCTAGACTGGCTCAGCTTCGTCCAGTTTGTGCGAGATCTCCCACCCCACCGCACCGCGCCCCTTATCGCTGGATAATTGAACGCTGCTTGCGTGGTTGAGGAACTGCGAAGGAAACTACTCAGGGAAGAAAACATTCCACTTAGTAGCAGAAGAAAAGTCTTCCTTACAAGTTGTCATTAATTTGGTTTGTGGAGCGAAGTCGAAGGTAATACAATGAATTTGATCATTTATGGGGCTTTTCTTGATTTTTCGAGGTGTGAGGGATGGGTGTTAGATGATGGGAGAAGAGACTGGTCCCATCCGCATTTTACATGTTTTTGAAAATGGACCTTGGAATTGAGACATAACCCAGTGATTTAGAAAAAATTCTGTCCCAGAGTTACAGACTACTCTGACAGCCCAAGGGAAGGCGGTGGCAAAAAATAGACACCACCTCTCTTCTCCCCAAAAAAATTCTTCCTGGAAAGGTGGTGTTAAGAAATTTCAGAGATGGGTTGATCCAAGTGGCGGGCCTTAAATGGAAACACTATAGTATGTCCTGGCACTTGTCTGTGGAGGTGGGTTGCTGGCCAGGGGCCCGGGCTTGGGCAGCCAGCAGACATTAGACTTGTGCTGACCTCAGACACTGGCCTCGTCATGCAGCCTTACACTGTGCAGACTGCTTAAGTATGAAATGTGGCATCTGCCCTTGTCACCGATGGGAACACCTGCGTCCGGAGGTTATTTTAGGTCTGGATAGGATCTGGATCTTCATCTAAGAGCAACTCACTTATTTTGTCATTCAGTTACTTTTTTTTGGTCCTAGAATTAAAAAGTGGAAATCTTTTGAAGCTGAAATATATGCCTTATATTAATGTAATTTGTGTTGAATAATAGCTGAAATATATGCCTTATATTAATGTAATTTATGTGATCCTCCTGTAAATACTGGAAGGTGCTGAATAATGAGATAAATTTTGCATGGGTGGCAGAAATCAAGCACCGAGATGGGAATAGTTGGGGTTCATGGTCTCCCTTTCCTGCTGTATTGCTTTTTTTTTTTTTTTTTTTTTTTTTTTTTTTTTTTTTAATGGAGAGTGCGTTTAAATAAAACTTGATTTAGGTAGTAGTCTTGCCAGTTTTTGGACCTTGGAAAAGTGATTATTTGAATCTGAGTAAGTTTGTTGTTCTATCTGAGTAATTGAATATTAAGAATGCAGAGGAAAGATGTCATATTTAGGAATGCAGTCCATTTCAGAAACAAGAAACTTAATTCTAATCTAATAAGCATTGTAGTAATTTTTTTTCAAAGTAATAATCTACCAGATTTTCTTTGTAATCACGAAAGGTATAATGGTGAGTAGAGGATATGCCTGTATCTTACCCAAGATTGACCTGAACCAGCCCTATGATGATCCTGATAGTGCTCTAGGTTATCATTGGGGTTGGATTGAGTAGTCTATCCTTTTTGAGGAGGGAGGGACAGGACAGAAATGGATTTGGAAAATGATCCTGCTCCTCAAGGTCACAAGGTGAAGATGGAATCAATGCTGGAACTGGGAGCTGTCCTCTGTTTGGCTGTTGAATCCTTGTATCTTGATCTATTTTTATGTGATGAGATTGCTTATCTAACTCATTTAGGACTTCAGAAGAAGTAAGTCACTGATAGGAGCAAAACCCTTTTGATATGTTTGTGTGAGTTTAATGACAGGTTGATGGGAGTGTGCCGGATGTGTGCCAGACACTGTGCTCAGCTCTTCACGTGCATTTTCTTCGTGACATTTTCACTACTGCCATATATTTTATTATTATTTTACCTTTTGAGGCTTGGAAAATGTAGGTGGTGGAGTGGAGATTTGAACTAGGGGTCTGTGTGACTCTGGATTCCATGTTCCCAGCTACTGTTTCTGGTGATTGCTAAACTTCATTTATTCATATATTGTCTTCGTGAGTTTACTGTAAGTCTTACTTAGTCTGTTAAATGCTTAATGATTTTTCTTAAAGCATCAACTCAGCTTCTTAAAAACAATTAAATATGTCATCTCTTACTAGGAACTATTGCTGCCTTATTTGGAAAACCAACTCATTTCTTAGGAATAGGAGGTAATCGTAAAGATGCATTCAGACTTGTACTGAAACCTCAAATTCTGGATAATGATCACCTGTTATGTATGTGTTACAAGGATGTGTGATAAGGATGGAAGAAACAGGTAGATGATACAGTATTTGTGATGTTCTGGTTTTCGTGTTGGGTGATGGGTTCATGGGTACTGATTTTTATTTTTAGACTTTATAACCTACATACTTTTTTCACAAAATGATAAAGAAAATTAAACACATAATCATTAACATAATGATTGCTTGGGAACTGTTTTCACTGCTCTGTGCTGACAGTAGACATAGCCAGGTACCATGTATGAAGTAGGCACACAAGAACTATTTACTGGTTGATAAGACCCCTGAGTAATGATTTTTAAAACAAGATGATTGTTTGTTATACATGAGTCAGGCTGAGGTACATCTCCTCTATTTTTCTCCTCCTACTCTTGTTTCCAATATTGTGGCCAAAATGCTGTCTTTGGTCACAGTGGGTTTCTCTTGAGTGTGGTTGTGGAAGACCAGTTTAGGCAGGAGCTGGCGTTCTTCCATATTACCTTGTTTGTCTTCTGCTGCTAGTATTTGGGACGGGATTTGAATGCTGTCGTGAAATGTTACAGTGACCATTCAGAGCTGAAAGTGGTATTTAAATTAAACCCCTGTCTGGGGTAAAACGTTAGCAGCGTTAAAGTGGGGAGGCTGGGAAATAAAACCATCTGAAATTTTAATTGGAATTCACAGAGTCTCCTGTTTTATTTTCTCAGGCCAGTATTGGGCATTGTGGCTTTATTCCTGGAAATGAGGATTTGGAATTGGGTTTCCTTTTACAAAATACTTTCTTTGATCTTCTGCAGTGAAAACTTTGTGTTTTTTTCTATGGCCAATTCCAGCCTTAGAAGAACTGAATGGAAGATTTACTTCTTCTCTTTTAGCTGTTGGCTGCAGACTGTTTTTGGTTGCTGATTTAGTTTAGGAACCAGGAGTTCCAAACCAGGACTTACCTGTTGGAAAGGACACTTGATTGGAAGACTCCTTTGGGAAGAGCTTCATCAAGTTAGTACGGTTGGCACATCATGGTCTTTGGTTCAGGTGGGAGGTAGTTTTGTGTCTCAGAATTACCCAATGAGAGACCCTTTGGGAAAAAAAAAAGTGGCGTTTGCAGCTGGCTGAATATCAGTGGTAGAGGGTTTGTACAAGGCTATGGGTTTGGTCCCCAGCACTAGCAAACAGACAGAGAGCGATCAGCTTCCTTTTAAAAATTAAAACAAATACACTCCTACCCCAGTATTCAGACTGTACAGTTGAATAATATGCCTGTGCTCCTCTCGGCAATTCTGGAGACTTGAGTTTGTTTATCAGTCTAAAGGCTCTTCTGTGATCCCTGAGAGCTTTGTTTTCCAGAGCCACTACGACTCAGTTGTTTGATTTTGGGGTTTTTGGTCTCTGACCAAAATTCCACTTTGCCCATTACGGTTGCTTCATTGTTTACTCTGGGTATTTGGCCTTTACTTCTGTGATTGGGAAAGTAACTTTACATTTCACTCTTTCCAGATTTTGTGAATGTTCACGCAGTCGATGAAGGTTGTTGGTGGGGGACTGGAGTGAGGTGAAGGGACCTGTATTCAGTGCAGTATCCTGCGGGGTCTCTTAAGAGGTCAACTTTCTGTTCATCCTAAGTCCAGGCCTGGGCTGTTTGGGCTTCCTAGTGTTGCCCTTCCCCCTTCTTTTGGGGAGAGCCAGATCCTTCAAGGATCAGGGTAATCTCATTGCAAGCAAGAATACCTCCCAGATTTTGCCTTGTGAAAGTCTGCTAGTATGTTACCTTCTTACTTTTCATTCCGGCCCTTGACTGAGCTCTCTGAGTAAAGGCTCCAAGTTATTCATTCTTCCATTTATTCTTTTTTTTTTTGCGGCACTGGGGATTGAACTCACAACCTCGTGCCTGTCAGACAGGCACTTAAGTCACTGAGCCAAACTCCCGGCCCTGATTTTTGAGGCAGGGTCGCACTGTGTAGCTCAGGCCGGCCTTGCGCTCGCGTTGTAGCCCAAGCCAGCCTTGAACTGACAACGCTCCTCCTACCTCAGCCTCCCAAGTGCTGGGATTAAAGGTGTGCACCACCACGCCCGGCTTTTTTTTTTTTTTTTTTTGACATAATTCTTTCTCTCTCTCTTTTTTTTTTTTTTTGCAGTACCGGGGATTGAACTCACAAACTCACGCCTGCCTGAAAGGCGCGTAAGCCACTAAGCCAAACTCCCAGCCTATTCTTTCTCCTTCACCAATTTAAAAATTTTCTAGTTGTCTCACAAAACTCCTTGAGGGCAGGGATGGTGTCTTACTCATCTTTTGTGAATATTTTGAACCTAATACAATGCCTGGCCCAGAACACACAGCCAATAAATTGTATTAAGATTGTTGAAAAAATGAATGGATGATTGCACATTAGCGGGGACACAGGGACCATGTCCTCTAGGGAACTGGGGAAAACTCACCTTGGGAGGCAGGAACAAAAGCCACTCTAGGTAGAAGGACTTTTATGATTACACTTCCCATTTCCCACACATCCTTCCCTTCCCTTCCCCTCCCCTCCCTTCCCCTCCCTTCTTCTTTCCTTTCCTATCCCCACGCCTCTCTCCGTTCCTTTTCCTGGCCCTCTCTCTCTCTCCTCTGTCTGTCTCTGTCTCTGTGTTTCTGTGTTCCTGTCTTTTTGTGCTGGGTTTGAACCTAGCGGCCTTGTGCATGCTAAGCATATGTTCTGAGCGCACCCCCCCCACCAACTGTAAGTTCCTAGAGGGATGCATCATTTTCTGTGTTTCATTGTAACTTGTGCTTAGTGAATTCAACAGATGCTGTTTTCATTTCAGTGTATGTTTCCTTTTTTGTTTTTGTATTGAAGGGGGAAACCTTTGGTTTGGGAAAGACTATCTCAACCAATCCCCTCCCACCCCTGCCCTGGTACTACTGAAGATTGAAACCAAGGGCCCTGTACCACTATGCTCCTCCTATCAACCTTTTAATTTTAATTTTTTTGAGACAGTGCCTCACTATGCAGTTGAGGCTGGCCTTGAGCTCACTTTGCAGCCCAGGCTGGTCTCAAACTCGCAACGATCCTCCTGCCTCAGCCTCCCAAGTGCTGGAATTACAGGCATGTACCACCATGCCCAGTTCTATTCACCATTTAAAAAAAATTTTATTTTGAAACAGGGTCTCACTGAGTTGCCCAGGCTGACTTCAAACTTGCAATCCTCATGTCTCAGCCTCTCGAGTACCTGGGATTATAGGCATGTACCACTGCACCGAGTTCAACTAATTTTTATTGCTGGTAGAGTGAGGAATCCCGTGTTAATCCTGTGGGTATGGCTGGGACTCAAGTGCTTTGTGAATTGACTCCTTTCCTCCAGCTTTCTCTTGTGGCATATGTTCCCGAACAGTTGACAGTAAAAACACAGAGTGGTAGGCAGTGCTTGTGTCAGAGGTTAAAGAATGTGGATGACTTCCATGGAGAATGGATGAAATCCAAAGCAAACTCCTTTTTTGATAGATTCCATGGGCTGGTTTGAGTGGGCATAACTACATAGAACTTTTCAGCTTGAATACTTGGCGTTTGGGCATTTTGCTTTCTATAAAAGCCAAGGTCAGTCATTCATACAGTGTAGATGCTATTGAAAAAGAAAATTGCTCTAAGTTTTGATTTTGTTTCCCCCAGTGATTGAAGGGTTGATTGTCACTAAAAAATGACCTTGAGTTTCATGAGAAATGAACCAAGGGGATAAAGGAATGTTGGGGTGATGTTGGACAGAGCTGGATGTTAGAAATGGGATGATACTTGCAGTTTGGAGAGTTCGTCTAGACACAAATATGCAATTAAAAAAAATGTGAGAAAAAGCATTCTGGGATAGAGGGGATAGGCTGAGATGATGTTTTAAACAAGTTCTGCATCTTCTGCTATTATGCAGCTATTGAGTGGTGCTAGACTGGTTGAAAATCTGATAAGCTTGACTACTGTCCTTAAGTGGTAGGCTGGTGCTTATAAGCTGTTGTCACCAGAAACCCTGGAGCTATTGGTCTTGTGTCATTCTTTTTTTTTTTTTCTGTTTGTGACAGGGTCTTACTATATAGTTCAGGCTGACCTTGAGCTCAGTATGTAGCTCAGGCTGACCTTAAATTTACAGCGATGCTCCTGCCTCAGCCTTGCAAATGCTGAGATTACGGGTGTGTGCCACCATGTCTAACTTGTACTCCTGTTTCTTATCTTGATGTCAGGGACTTACACAAGATAAATACCTTACACATAGCACTAGTCAGCAGGGAGGAAAAGAGTAAGTGAGTATCGAGAGTGCTCCTCATTTTTCTTCTCAGGAATAAGGAAAATGGTAAGGGACAAGTGTATCAAACACGTCTTACACTTTTTTTGAACTTGAACCTGGACTGTTGTGAGCAGCAGGTGACTAGAGCAGATATCTTATGGGTATGACCCAGTAAAAAATGGAAAAGCTCCATCTCTAGAGATGTTTTATATTAGGGTGAATGATTTGTTTCCTTATTTTAAAAACTTTTGACTCTCAGCAGTGTGTTTTCCATCATGACTTAGATACATGCACTCATATACGCATGCATATTAAGAATAAACCTGAGTTACAAGTTTCGGAATGCAATACTTTAATATTTTCTAATTGATATTTAATTTTTATTAAACATTCTAATTTCTGTTTACTAAACTGATTTCACAACATGCTAATGGGTTCTAATCAGCACTCGGATGGGGGTGTTCTAAGTATTGTGGAAATTAGCCTTAATTTTTTATTAAATAGTTGCTAACCTGAAGGAGAATTTTGTTTTTCTTCTGTGTGGATTGCAGTTGTTAAGCAGAAAGTTCATACCCTTGGGTTGCCCACCCTCTCTGTGTGAGGGTCTTTGCTTGTTTCTCCAGCTCAGATGGTAGTGATTAATTTATGCTTTGGTGCAGCTCCAAGAGTGCTTCACTGGGAAAAAAAAAAAAAAAAAAAAAAAGGGCTTCACTGTCGTGTGGATCCCAGTCAGCATCAGAGGTGGGCTGATGACTTTAAGCTGGTGGCAGGATCCCTTAGCTCCCCCTTTCTTTAGATTATATTCGTGTTTCTTATCTTGAATAGGATGATGGCTTTCAGGAAGAAGGGAAAAGCAAGAGTACCTGGCTGCACCTAGAAGGATGGTGGCAGGTAGGGAAGATGACTCCATATTTTGTCCAGAAACGCAATTTGAAAAGTTAACAGGGACAGCTCTCTGTATTCAAAGACAAAATTAGGGTCATTGTCCTCATCATTACAATTTCCCTACCTTCTTGCTTTTCTATCCTTTTCCCTCTGTCTTTCATTTACTGAGCATTTTAGCAAGTCTTCCTTTACTTGAGGCTGGGCATGGGAAGTTCAACACTAAAGGAGTGAAGGATTACACATCTAGTTATTAATGGGAGAGCATTGAGTGTTTTGGTCACAAGATGTAGAGGGATAAAGATGAACCAGCACGTTTGAGGACGTAGCTGTTTGGGTAGCCTTTGAAAGATGAGGTTATTGTCTGGACAGGCGTACACACTGTATGTGTGTAGGTTGTAGAACCGGCAACCTTCTGAAGAAGCGGGTGGTTCGAGGAAGTAGGAGGGAAATGGGACAAAACCTAGTTGTACATGTTTCAGTCACTAGAATCTGACCTGGCATCCTGTGCTACAGCTTCTCAGGAAGGTGTGCGAGGCCCGAGACCACTGGAAGGAACTGCAGGTGTCTCAGGGCTTTGTGAGTAAAGTGGCTTTTGGAGTTTAGTAAGGTGAGAGCCATGGAAAGAAGGTGAGAAAAGGTGATTTGGAGCTACAGTGTGGTTTCCCAGAAAGGACGGGCTCAAGATTCAGGTACTGCAAAGAAAGCTGGCCTTGGTCAGGCCCTCACCTGAGTTATTTCACTGAATGCTCACCCCCACTCTGTGAAGTACCTACTGTTAGTTTACAGAGGAGAAACTGAGGACCAGAGAGATGATGTGACATATGTCACATTACACATCTGAACCTTAACCCAGACCGTAAGTTCCCAAGCCATCCTGCCTAGCAGAGGTGTGAAAGTGGCAACTCTGAGCTGTGCATACGTCAGAGTTCTGTTCTGTTTGATAATGTATTTAAAACGTTTTCAAAGAGAAATGGTTACCATTCTTTTAAAATGAAGATATTTCTTATTTTAAAACTCTAATTTCCAGTTGCTCTTGCAATATTGAAAACATGAGCAGGGCCAGGACCCTTTTTACAGGAGCCTGCTGCAGCGTGTGGCGATCGTGTCTGTCTGGGAGGACAGCGCACCGTGCTGGCCCCTGTCACAGCGTGCCTTGTGTTCTCCCATTGCCGAGGCCCAGCTTTAGTTACTGTTTATTGCTTATTTGGGGTGTGCGTGCGTGCATGTGTGAAACTTCTGCCTCCTTCCTCTTGTGTGCTAGATGCATCGCCCCCATACCTCAATCATTTGAGTCGGAGCTCTGTTGAGCATGGATGATTTGTCCGCTGTGTGAGAAGGATGCCCCAAAACCAGGGGAAAATGAAAATATTGTAGACGGAAGTAGTTCTGGCTTTGGGCTACATGAGCCATGGCGCTGGGTGAATGAATCACTTTTGTGATGAGAGAGAGGGTGGGTTGTGGGCAAACACTTCAGACTTTTGGGACCTGGACTAGTAGGAGAATGGTGTTGATCTTTAAAGACAACGGAAAGTTGGCAAGAGGAGAGCAGGCTTGGGGTGGAGCATTAGGCTGGGTCAGCGCTGCAGTGGTACAGGAATGTAGAAGTTTTGGTCAGGTCCTGTGAGAAGTTGGGAATACTCGGGTTGAATCCGGGGGATGACAGTTAGGGGCTTTGGCTTTTACTGTGATTGGTGATAGTGTAAACCTATTTTTGTTAGTTTAGGAGTAAGGAAGCTAGCTAGGGGAAGGACCTGAGGTAGAGTTGGGTGGTCAGTCATATCGATAAGAATTAAAGTAAGAATACACAGTAAACTAGGATTTTAAGTTCTTTAGGCAGCAAGGAATGCAGCCTCCTTCCTGCTAAATGGGGTTGCAGCCCCTCCCTAGTAAGCTCTGGAGTCCTGAGGATTTTACAATGCAAAACAACCTGTTTTTCTCTAAAATTCCAGTGTCCTTTAAACCCTGCATGCTAAGTAACTGGGTCCCAGTTAGTCATTTTAATTCACAGAGCCACTGAACAACTGAGCAATTCTTGTATTTTGCTTATCCATAGGAAGTTTCAACTGAGGAAAGTATACTTTTTGGGTGCCCCTCCTGGAGAAACCAGAAACCTTTTTCCTTCTTTTTATTTCCAATAAAAACTCCTAACCTCCTTTTTCTTTGCAACTTCATTCTTCCCTGTGGCCCAGACCAGGAGCTCAGTTTGTACAGAATTCACTTTCCATAGGATGAGTGTCCCCTGGGGGAGGGACCCCTCCTGGAAATGGGAAGAAGTGGACTGAGGTTCCCATGGTAAAATGAGCTAGCTACAAGCAGTCCAGAGTCTCTTAGTGATTTTTTGGGTCAAGTGTTTTATCTTGCAAATAAATCAAATGTATATCCTAATAAAGGAGTAAAATAACAGCCTTCAACTTGAACATGGGAACGGATAAACATCTGGTAGAATCAGAGTCAGCTGTGACACTTGTTACTTACTGAAACTGATTCTACCAATGAGTTATTTATTTATTTTTTTGTATAACCAATGATAGAAAAAGAGCTTACTGGAGTAACCTGGGTGGGAAAGAAATGCCAGAGGGTACCCTTTCTTTCAAACTCAGGACCTTGTGCTTGCCAGGCAGGTGCTTATGCCGCTGAGCTATACCCCTGGCCCCTTGGGACTTTTGCTTTTACCCAGTTTAAGAATGCAATGATGAACTAGCTCAGTTCAGTTCCATTCTCCACTGCCACCCACCGAGGCATGTTTGTTTAGGATTCCGTCGAAGTCGTTCTTTCTTAATTAGCTAGGTCTACTCTCAGCTCTGGTCCTTTCCCTTTGTGGGCTGGTTCTTCTGCACACAGGGAAGGGGTCTCTTTCTCAGGTGCATCACTGTGCCTGCACATCTTCCAGAGGGCAGTTCTGTTTTCATGCTGTTGAGTCCTTTTGAGGCTGTACATCTCAGACTTTTTTTTTTCTTTCCAGCTTTTTGAGACAGTGCAGGCCGGCCTTGAATTCACTTTGTAGTCTAGGCTGCCCTCAGACTTACAGCGATCCTAATGCCTTAGCCTCCTGAGTGCTGGGATTACAGGTGTGTGCCACCACACCTGGCAATCTCAGACTTCAAAAAAAATTTTTTTTTGAATTGGTATTTAAGTTTTTAGCTGGTGGATAGCTTTATTTCATTACATGTACACACCAATTCAGATTCTGTACATACTTTTCCTTATAAACCAAAAGTAATTTTACTAATATTGTTATTATTGTTTTTATTTCGAGACAGGTTCTTGCTAAGTTAGGTTGTGCAGGCTGGGCCCAAGCTTGTGATCCTCCTGCCTCAGCCTCCTCCAGTGCTGGGTTCATTGGAATGCACCACTGTTCTGGTTTTACTTACGTTTTTGGCACTGTTTGTGTTCTGAAAGGAATATATATATGTGATATTTCATTTGACGTGAAAGAGTGTACAGTGAAAAGTAACTCTTGTCCTGCCTTTTGCTTTCCTTTCCTGAGAAAAAGTCATCAACAATTTTTGGGAGGACAGATTCTTGCCTACCATGGGAAGGGAATGTACAAGTTTTTTATCTTCCCAGTGATATTTATATTTAAAAACATATACTAATGTTTGTTTATTTTTTACTTTGGAAACGGGGTCTAGCTATGTTGCTATATTGCCCAAACTGGCCTGGAGTTCCTGGGCTCAAGCAATCTTCCTGTCTCAGCTTCCATAATGTCAAGGACTACAGGGGCATACTGCTAATGTGTTTTTGTTTCTACATATTTTATATCTGATTGTGCACGTTTTAGTTCTGTACCTGATTATTTTCACTTAGCAATTTGTCTTGGAGATTTTTTCCTATTAATATGAATACCATCATTATCTCATTCTTTTGAAAGGTGTTCCAACCAGGTGTGGTGGTTTCAATACCTGTAATTCCAGCACTCTGGGAGGCTGAGGCAGAAGAATGGCAAGTTCCAAACTCAAAAAAAAAAAAAAAAAAAAAAAAAAAAAAAAAAAAAAAAAAAAAAAAAAAAAAAAAAAAAAAAAAAAAAAGGAAAAAATAAAAGACATTTCATTGTATACTATAATTTACTTAAGCAGACTTTTAGTTGTTAATTTTGGTATTATATATTCCACTGACTACCTTTACATATGCAATCATTCCCTGTTGTCCATGGTTTTATTCTGTGTGATATCAAAGGTCAACTGTAGTCCAAAAATATAAAATGGAAAATAGTAATTTATAAATTTACAATAAACTTTTTACAGCATATTCTTTC